>JANHGB010063520.1:0-12458 GCA_026283785.1 Coracopsis vasa | reverse complement strand
CAGAGACAGGACACCTGACCCAAACTAGCCAGAGAGGTATTCCATACCACAGCACGTCATGCCCAGTATATAAATGGAAGGTAGATAGCCAGAAGGGATAGATTGTTGCTCAGGAATGGGCTGGGTGTTGGTCAGCAGGTGGTGAGCAATTGTATTGCGTATCACTTGTGTTTGTTGGTTTAGGGGTTTTTGTTCTGGTTGTTTTTTTTTTTTTCAGTTTTATATCTTTCTTCTTGTTATTTCCCATTTCATTATTATTAATAACATTAGCATTATATTGTACTTTATTTTAAATATTAAATTGTTCTTATCTCAACCCATGTATTTTACCTCTTCTCCAATTCTCTTTTCCAACCCACTGAGGGGAAAGGGAGTGAGCAAATGGCTGCATAGTGTTTAGCTGCCAGCAGGGGTTAAACCTCAACAACTGATCGCATGAGAAACCTAGTGTTTATCCAACTCCAATAAAAAACAGGGAGCATATGAATGAGAAGATAAGGGTAGTTCTTTCTATTCTCTGCGTAGTCTGCTTGTACTGAATATTAAAAGCTTCCTTTAAAAAAAAAAAAAGAAGTGTTAAACAACCTACTCTAAATAAGAACATTTTTACCCTCTGAATTTGCAAAAAAATTAGGTAGGTATTTTCCAAGCACAATGTGTAAAGTCAAAGCAAATTAGTCCTGATTCTTATTTAATTATATTTATATGTACCTTTGAGACATATGTTTCTGTGATGATAGCAATAAAATGTTGCGTAAAGCTTGAGGAACACTTCTACCTTAAGCATCATAACATTTTTATGAATTGGTTCCATTTACAGTCATTTGTATACAGGAAATTTTTGGAGTGACACCTAATAATTATGAGGTGTGCTTTACTTCTATGTGTAGTAAAATATTAGTATTTGAAAGTGAATAGATTTTAAAATGTCTTTCAAATTCAAGAGTTCTAGGATCTTTGACAGACAAAATTAACATCTTCGGAGCCAACAGCAATTCAAACTGGAATGTGATTGTAAAATGCCAGTCCAAAAGCCTGATCTTGAATCAGCCCTACACACATTTCAATAACCACTACCAAAAGTAGAATCAGCCACAAGACCGTGAAAGAGATCAGCCAGGAAATCATAAAGCCATATGACATTGATGGGAAATACATTCCAGATTTGGCATATGGTTTCATTGTTGAAGTAGATAAGGAAAGATCCTTTTTTAGAAACAAAAAAAGCATAAATCATTGTAGGGTTGAAGTCACACAATAATGACACACATCAGTTTATTTAGTATATAATTTCTAAAACTAACTACCTTTGAACTTTATAAACCCAGTTCTGGGTTTTTTTTAAGATAGCTGCTGTCTTCATTTATTTAGAACAAACTATGGATTGACACCCAGCATAGCAAAAACAAGCACAATTTATTTGTTTTATTCATTATAAAAAATGGAAGATGGAAGGGAAGAATTTCAGTGTCCTACCCTTCATTATAGTTATTATTACTTCTGTTATTCAAATCCCTTTTCATAGATTTTTGATTATGTAAAATCAGATCATGAACAAAAAAAATACCTTCCAACCCCCCCACCCAAAAAACAATATTATACATATATATATATAATACCTAATGCATATATGTTTGTAGTTCGTATATACATATCTATGGTTCTTCTATATACAGACACATTTCCTAGAAACATATGATAGACATACGTCTTAAAGAATGAGAAAAAAAAATTCTATTTTTAAACCCAAAGTATATAAATGCTACATTAATTGACAGAATCAGTTTTTGAAGTCAAACAAGTGAAATACTGATGCTATATTTTTTCAGAAATCTGAATTATCTATGTGACCTCAAACAAATATTAAATGAGGAAACATAACTGTCCAAGATTTTTACTAAACTTTTTGAAGGATATTTTAGGCTGGCTCTAACTGTTAGACTGTGTTAACACAGTATAACAATTGTATTCTATAAAGCACTATTATGTATTTAGAAGATAACCATGCTCAGGTAAATCTTATTTTAAATAAAGTCCTAGAATAAGAAGCTTGGTTTTGTGGCAGTCTGGGGAGTGGCGCAATTTTAGCCCTCTAATGCATGTTTGAATTCTGATTTCATTGCTGATGCATATTCTGAACACCTTCAGGACCAAAACTATGGTGAAGACAATCAAGCACCTTGATATTTTGCTCACCCTAGTTGGTAGTACCACCACTTAAGACACTAATGATTACTAAATTTCAAAACTGAAGAGCAATCCACTACGAGAAAAACAACCTCTACAATGTATTCCAATACAATGTATTTCAAATAAGAGACCAAAATAGAATCGTTGCCTGATATTATTACTTATTTCTGAAAATCTTACTTATGGGTTAATCTTGGCCTTTCTTTCATTCAGGCGCCAAAGTAGATTAAAAGTATGAGAGAGATAAATCCAATAAGAGCAAACCAGGACTGGTGGGAAGCTCCTAGCAGTCTTCTCTTGCTGTCACAGCAGCTACCTGTAGCCAAACCCAATAGCAGCTTGAAGGTGACATTCTAAATGTGTTAAGCTTGACATATGCTTCAATAAATAATGTATATTGATTAAAATGCATAACATTAATTTAGAAATATGATGATAACTTTGAAAAAAAATTAAAATAAATCAGAAAAAAATAACATCGCAAAATATCTGTACCTGAATCACGTTCTAATTTCTTTTCAGTGACTACAACAGTGCAACAGTTAATACTTGTCAATCACAATACATTAAAATGAACATTTCATATGAAATGTAATAACCTCTTCTGACATTTAACAACAATAATAACAACAATAAGATTTTAATTGATATTTGTAGTGGTTTAAGCCCAGCCCTTCAGCAGATACAGCCAGAAAACCATGAAGGTTTTAAAAAAATAAATAAATTACCAGATGCTAAAAGAGGGTGCAGATAGTGAAAGAAGTAAGAAAAAAATGTTATTTCTGAAAAGCATAAATGTTACATTATATTTATTTTAATTATTATTTAATACAGTGTGGTAATAACTTAGCTGGGTGAGAGACCCTAACCCAGCTCCTCTCTCACTTCCCCGCCTCAAGAGAGGGATGGGGGGAAAATGTCAAAAAAAAAAGGCAGCATGATTACTTGCCAATTATCATGATGGGCAAAAGAGAGTAAACTTGAGAAAAATTAGTTTAATTTATTGGCAGTGAATAATAGAGCTGGATGGTTGTTCTGCTGACAGGCAGGGTACACAACAAAATGACCACACATTAGCTGTATAACATGCACAGTTTATTAAACAAGCACACCTAAGTGAATAAGCACACTAAGGAAACAAGCACTCTAACGCAAATCAGATATATATCTCTCTGTATGGTAAATACATACAATAAGCAAATCATATATAAAAATATATAAGTAAAGTAAAGAAGAAAATTAGCAATGTATAAAATCATTACTGCATAGAGAGAACACAGGTTAAGAAGAAATACATCACCAATTACCACTGAATCATTGTCCAGGACCATGCTTCCAGCTGGAAAACACCGCTGCAGCTGATGCCAGGAATATCAGGTAATTGGGAAATTCCTTCTTAGTGTGAACACCCACAGGTGAGGTTTCAGATTTGGCTACAAGAGAGTCCCGCTTTTACACCCTTAGAAAAACAAACAGCTTTATGCCAGATCTGTAATTGTTTACTTGTGGGGCCATGTAGTTCCTCATGATCTCACTGTTGTACACGTCAAGAGCATTGGCCAGGTGTGCAGGCAAGTATGAAGGTCCTAGAACAATTGCACACCTGTTTTCCTGTCTTTTTCTGACAAACAGTCATGATGAACATAAAAATATATACTCTACCAAATACACTTTGACAGAAAATATACTTGTTATGTCTGTCAGTTATGAGTGGGAAACAACTCTCAGCTAGGTTCTCATCCATTATAATGGTGTGACAGGTGCTCCTGTCCTGGCCAGTATCAAGGCCTTCCAGCTGCAGCCTCACAATGCTGGCCTTGTTTAAATAACACTAACTGCCCCTGTGCAGGCCAACCCCATCACATTTACACAGTGGCTGTTGTTGTGCAGCAGGTAAAGACCTCTGGCCAGTGAGGGTTAATGTGACCATATTTGATCACAGATCAGATTAGACCAAGGGTATAAATGGAGCTTCACCAAGGGGGGTCAGTTAAATTGGTCCTTCTTGGACCAATGGGTCTGCAGTTGGGACATTCACCTGGGGTCAGGATGCCACCCAAACTCCTCAAGGTTTTGAGCCCTTGCCTGATTGGGTGAGTGATTGTGCATTCTGGGTTATCCATCAAAAAACCTTACGAATTCTTAAGTCAGTTGTGTAGTACCAATTCCATTTAACATTCTGAATCTGTTATCCAGCAAATGTTGATTGAGATTTAATTGGTTTTGCAAAATAAATTCCATCATTGGTCTCAATTCATAAGTCTCTGTGACAGATGGTGAGAAACAAAGCCAAAACCAAAGCCATTCTCCTTTCTTTCCAGGCTCAGCTTCACTCTCTCCTTCCTGACTCCTCCGGCTCACTACCCTTACCTCCAGAAGCACAAGGAAAAATGGAGAATGGGTGGTTTTGATCAGTCCATAAGAGCATCTCTTTGCTGCTCCTTTCTCCTTACACTTCTAGATTCGTTGCTGAGCTTAATAAAATCAGCTGTATCTCTTCTGTCAGCCCCTTCTCACAGAGACCACCACTGCAGCCCCTCAGCACTCAGAACCTTGGTACATAAATTGAATACATAGTCAAATGTGGCAGTATCATATCAGGAACAAACGGCTGTGAAAAAGTAGAGGGCATCCTCACTGTCTGGAACACATAGGACTGTGTCAAGTAACATCAATTTTAGCATGTGTTAAAATCACTTTTTTTTTTTTTTTTTTTAAAGCAACTAAATGCATCCAAATTTAGCTATACAGTAGGCAGTTTCGACGTGTATGTGAGTGTACCATGCAATTTATCACCTTTTTGGTGGGCGAACTGGTTTACTGCTACTATTGCATTATTTGCTATTGTAATTAATATTGCAATTGCTATTACTATTACATATATCCTGAGTGTTAACAGAAAATAGTAATTGGCAAGTTACATAATGGCTTCATTTGCTAGAGAAGCAATTAAAGCGTGCTAATTGCCTCCCACCACTCCATTTCCATCACTCATGGTGTCTCCTTCACTAGAAAAAAGGACAGCAACATAGAATAACATGCACTGGACATATCAGGCTACTTTCATGTCTTTCAGCATACACCAAAAAACAACCTCTCACGTCCATTTTCTGGTTTATCTTATACGTGATCCTATCTGTAAAAACCTATAATAACAACTTTAAGATATTCCTGCTAAAAGAGAGCTGCAGAATGTTTACATCTTCATAGTCTCTATGATATATATATAAATACAATTAAACTGTCAAAACTGTCTTAAAAATAAATTTTTAAAACATTTTAACTTCATAATTTCATCTACCTCAATGTTTGGGATGGATCAGAAAAATAAAAATGTTCTTCTTTGGAAAGCTTCAAATATAATACATTGGTCCTTGTCAACTTTCCTGCTGCTGAATATACCTGACTCAGATTCTCAAACGAATTGATGCAACTGTGTTAAACTAAGTATAGCCTATGTTAAGCCACAAAAAACAAGGTCTACCACTCCATGAGTAATATTACAGTTTCTTTCACACAAATGTGAGACAGCTCCTTGACTTCTGCACTACTGTATACTGTCAAGTAATGTGCAGATTTTCTTTGAAGTGCAACATTTATAAACCAAAATAAACTGTAAAAAATAATGAAGAGCTCTGCCAAACTGAATATTGGACTGCCAAGCACCAGTCATAACTTCCTTCCTCTTTATTTACTCACTTAATTTGTGATTTACTCATTTTTTCTGTAAAGATTGTCAGTAGTAGGAAGAACTGAAGTTGAAGTGGCACAGAAAGAAGAAGAAAATGAGAATTTCCTGATATTTCCAGAACCTGGTATATTGAAGACCTGCAAAGGAATATTATCTCTTCTAGAGAGCATGAGATAATAATGTAATAAAACAATAAGCAGAAAGATTGAAACATTGTATCTGCTTATTCTACAAAGGAGAATAATTATGACAATAGTCTGCAAATATATGAAAGGTTGTTGGGAAAGTGAGGGGGGATAAATTGTTTTCTAAGTATCTTCTAAATAGCCCACTAAAGTAATAGGCTTAAGCTACAGCAAGGGACATTCAGAAAAGTAAAAAAAAAAATAAAAAAAAAATGCCCAAATCAAAACGAAAAACCCCCAAAACCAAATCAAAGCAAACCCCAAAACAACCCACAAAACAAAACAAACAAAAATCCCCAGGAAAATACCTAGCAAACTTCCTAAGACTAGCTGATAGATACTTCCTAGCTGATATTTAACATGGGAATTAACTGCCTGCAAATTCTGTAGAATAAAACCTGCTGAAAATATAAGTAAAATGAAAGTTAAATATTATTCTTGTTTCAACAGAACTTTGAAAGCCTTTTAGCAGATGAATACTCTACACTAGATAAACACCTATAGGGCTCCTAAAGTTCCAAATAAGAATGCTTTTTGACAGACATTATACACACTCATTAAAAAAGACTGAGTGGCAAAGTATCAGCCATATGTTAATTTGATTCAATGGCAATGGCAGCCTTGCAATAACATCTCTGTCCTCTGCCAAGATATATTAACCTGAGTAACCAGATAACGGCTAGACATGGGTCTAAAAAAAAACCTTTCAGATTTTTGCTGAAATGTCTTTGTGTGTGTGTGCATGTGTTTGCATTTATGTATCTGTTATAGCATGATACAACAGCTTGACTGAAAAGAGAATACGTCATGGAATGTTAAGAAAAATGTGTTTTACATAAAGCAGGTGCAGTTTCATTAACTGTAAACCCTTTTTTTCCCTTCGTATCTCTACTTTACATGTTCCTTACAGCTAAAGATTGCCAGTGCCACGCTATTGAAATAACTGACTTTCACTACAGGTAGTAAACATATTTTTGAAACATGGAATGGCTGATATAAACTGACTGTTGTCAATGGCAGGTATTCCACAGTCCTGTTTGTATTTTAGCACAAAACTGAATTCAGAATTTCAAAATATTTTTTGCATTTAATAGCACATTTTCCACTGTGGATTCATACAATTTCCAAGTAAGTCCTTGTTAAGATAGTTACAAATGGAGGCTACATTTTTTTATAGTCTTACTGTACAGTCACTGAGATCAACAGATGTAGCCAAAGTTGCAACCAAAACCTGTTTTCAGTCCTCACTGTGAACTGCACAAGAAATGTTTCAGCGTTAAGATATGAAAATGTGCCCTAATACTTATCAGATAGTAGCGATTAAATGAGATGGTCAAAGAAATTTAGGAAAAGGCCTCTCATTTGTGGTAGAGGTAGCGAAGGTTTCTTTCCTTCTAACATACTCTCAAAGAAGATATATTACACTTCAATTTCAGAAGATAAAATAAAAGCTGAGTTAGTGGGATCACTCATTCAGTCTGATATTGCATTAAAATCTACTGTTGCTACAGCAGGTAACTGCTTCCGTAAAAGCTATGCATTATAACCCATGAATTTACCAAACTAAGGGCACTAAATATAAAGGCTTCTATAACATAAAATTGTCATTCAAGGACAATTTTACAGGTTTTTCCAGTAAGTAGGGACTATTTTTTACATACTGTCTTGAAATTATATTCTGAAAGTGCTTCAGCTTAACCATCTACATAAGGTTTTTGCTTGTCTCTTTGTTTTTATTTCATTTTCTTGTTATGATCACCTGAAATTGTTATGTAAAAAAAAAACCCCCAAAACCAAAACCCCCTTCAAAAAAATAAAAAAATCAACAGTTTTTCTTTCCTATATTTTACATCTTGCATATCATAAAAATTGTTTCTACCCCTTGCTTTTTTTGTTCTCTGGAATTTTAGGTATAAATTCCAAGTCATAATTTTTTTTTAAAGTAATTAATCTGTCAAATTAAGCATAGGTAAACCTGAACTTCAGTTTCAACTATAAAACCTCTTTTTGTTTGTGAAATCTGATTTTAGACAGAGTGTGAGTGGTGATATTTAATGAAACACTAAAAAACCTTGTAATTTAAAAAGAACAGAATGTCTTTTTTGTAAAATGTATAACCCCCTGGAAATCAACTGAGTGAAAAAGATAAAAGCCAACAAGCATAGAAAAAAAAAAATCCATAATTTTATCCATGTGTTTCTTCATGGGCTAGCTCCTGTGAGCTGATGTAACATGCACTAAATAGCACCTTATTCTCTAATAGCATCAAGACTTTCTTTAATATTCTCTAATAGCATTGGGAACTTTTACCTGACTTTCTAGAGTCTCCAAGGACACTTATTCCACATCTTCCCTGGCAACTTGTTCTAGTGCTTGATCACCCTCATAGTAAAAAAAAGATTTTATGTGAGTCAGAATTTCCCAGAATTTTTCAATTTGTATCCATTGCCTCTCATCCACCTTGGAGAAAAGTCTGGATCTCTTATCACTATGCTCTTCCATCAGGTAGCTGCAGAAAGAAGAAGAAAAAAAGTCTCTCATGGTCTTCTAAAGGTAGAAAAATCCCAGTTCTCTCAGCTTCTCCTTTTATGTCATAGGCTCCAGCTCCCTACCAACTGCCAAATCCCAGAATGTCAGTGTCTTTTCTATACTGAGGGACCCAAAAATTATACACAGTACTCCAGAAGTAGTGTCTCAAGTGCCAAACAGTGGAGAATAATCACTTCCCTTTACCTGCTGTTTACATACTTAGTAATATGGCTCTTAGTGTGATATATAACAATATACCATACTGTAGCTGGACATAAGAATATGTGTGGTCAGAAATGAAGATCCAACTCAGGCAATAAGACTTGCTTTAAAATCGCTGATTTGTCTATTTGGAAAGCTATTACATTAGATTAGACAGGAATGGTCTGACGGAAAGATGTAGATTAAACTAGAACATTGGATAGAAGATACAGCCTAAACTAGCAACAGATTGTATGCTAGACAGGGAGAAGCTTGGACTAAGAAATAAGAAGACATAGGGAATAACATGGAGTAGAAAATCATAACTGATGAAAGCTGGGAAGAGGAGGTGCCTCTCCTAAATTGTTCCAGAACAGTTTTTCTTGAATCTTCTACGGGTATGGACTCCTTTGGGGAACTCAAGGAGAAAGATCTAATATATTTCTGGCAGTTTGTTTTGTTAAGATGTTATGCAACATTCTAAATGAGCTGCAGTTTTCATAAACTCTCAGAGATTCGTGTTTAGGTAAATTGATTTGTAAGAGATAATGTAGGTGTCAATAGCAATTATCATCTGCCAAAATTAAACACAGCTGTCTTTCAACAGCTTGCGAAGATATCACTCAGCAGCACAGTTATATGAGGTCCTAGGCCTGAACTCCTTCCTTTTAAATTTTAGATATATAATCACTGGAGAACAGAAAATGTGAGGAAGTAGGAAGGGTAGGTCTACCCTGCAAGTGAAGGCAAGTCAGGAGCCAAAGGTGACAACAATACAGGCATGGATCATCACCTCAACAGCAAGAAAACAGTCCCACAGAATTCAAACCAGGGAAACAGAGCAGATCCTGTGGCAGCAGCAGGTTCAGTCACCAGCCTAGTGATCATGAGACAAGTCCCGTGTGATGAGGAAAGTCCAAGATCAATCCACAAGCCTGGTTAGTAGTGAAGGCCTGTCAACGAATAGGGCTGGACATGTGCTAGCCTACATGTCTCAGGCAAAGGCCAGGATTCTGGGCATGAGCTCAAATGCTGATCCTGAACTCAGTGCCAGAGGGAGCATGGTGGATGTCCCAGATGACGATAGCACAGGAAACTCAGGCTTATTGGTGGACTCAGGGCCCTGACAATAAACACCTCCAGAAGATGATTCAGCTCATCTAAGGTCTAAATCCATAGCTAGATTCATAGCATAATTCTTTTTACTGAATGTGGAGATGGTAAAATTTGAGTTAACTCCTTTCTTAGGACTCTCATCTTAGTTCATGAAGCACATACGAATTTGCTTAACATCATGTAAATAAGTTCAAGAAACAAAGTGAAGGGAGAGCATGGGCCATGGGCCTGAAGATATTAAGTTAAATAATAAAAGTAGGCTTTGCAATGACAATATAAAATGTAAAACTTCCTCCAAGAGAATGATGGACTGCGGCTTCATTCTCTTCTGAGAGACGCTTTCTTCTTAAGTGTGATCAGAGATGAGTTTACAGATTCTGGTGTTTAGATTTCTAGATTTGGCATAATGCTTAGATCTTGTGGTTATGAAAGCTTATCAAATGAGAAACCATCTGCAAAGCAGAGAACAATAGCTATCGTTGCTCTTAGGTACATTAACTTTCTTCCTGTTTACATAGTTATCTTAGTGCATGGGTTATTTGACATAATAATAATAACCTGAAAATGAAGTAGATCAGTAAACCAGAATCTGAAATCAAGGAAACCAAATTTCTAACCTCTCAAACATGTAAGTTACATTGAGCAAAGCTGAGATGGCTTGCTTACTTAATGATTGTCAGGGCAGGCCCAAACTGAGTCAAAGACAATGTATGTAAAATATGTTTGATAACCAACTAAAAATTAAATGGAAAAATAAAAAGCTTTCTCTAATTAAAAGACATTTTGCAGTATGGCTCATCTGCATTAAGTGTATATTTTGGAAAACTCAGATTTACCTAGAAAATTATCTACATAGAAGCCCTAGATTTGTCCAATAAGTTTAAAAAAGTAAATACCTTCTTAAAATAGTCTTTATGACAGCATATTTTTTTAAGTTCTGGAAATACTAATGATTTAAATCAGAATAACAAAAGCTAATGCAACATTCAATTTCATATAATGTTATGGAACACCTGAACAATGAAAACAGTTGAATAAAGAGAACTGTATTCTAATAACAGGTGTGTTCTTGCATTATGTACAGTTGAAAGCATAAACTCTAACAGTTTTTCTGAGTTGCTATCTCTTTGTTGCAACTGACTTCCTGAAAACATTTAACTACCATCTTTCTGTCCTTGTTAAGTCACTTTAAACAGATAGCCGTAGATCCATTTAGTCCTTTTGATATGTGAAGATAACAAACACATGAGTAAGCTTTCTTATTACAAGATTCCATGAGGTCATACATACGTTGTCTGGGGAAGAAGGAGGTGAAAAAAAAGAACTTTTCTGTAGGTCATGTATCATAATATAGAGGAAGTCATAATTGGCTCTAAATAGGGTTTTTTTCATTATGCATTGGTATATTAATACATTAATACATTAATATTAATACATTAATATTAATGTATTAATTAAAATAATAATACAATAATATTAATACATTAATACATTAATACAATACATATTAATACATGCATGCATGAATGCATGCAGGAAATCCAGAGCTGATTTAATGCCAAAAATATTTATTTGCATTATCAAATAGTACCGGTTTTTAATTTTGATAGTTCATTTTTTTGTATTGATTTGACCATGGTCATAAGCTCAGAGTGGTGAACTGAATAATATTCTTTTCTGTCAGAGACAGTGGCACTAAGACAAGAACCTGATTGCTTTGTTCTTTAATTTTGTCAGAAATTTTAAAAAGGCCATGTTCTTCCTCTAGGTACATGTCTATTATAGAGCTCAGCATAGATATTCAAGGACAGTGGTTTGATACAAAAAAAAAAAAAACAAAAAAAACCACAAAACCAAAAACAACAACAACAACAAAAAAACAAAACAAAAAAACAAACAGAATTATTGAATATTTTGCACTATTTCTGCCATCATTACAAGTGGTGAATAACAACTATCACAAATAAGTGTAAGACATGCACTATATGTGTCCAGTTATACCACAATAGAAGGCTATAATCTGTTTTCAGATTCCTAGTTACGTCAAAGGAATACATAATTAATTCTTTGCAGGCAGAAGTGGTGGTTTGTTGTTTTTTTTTCTGGTTTTGGTAACACATTAATTCTGTGGATGCTGCTTCAGTCCGTGAAGTCTGAAATGAGCTTTTTTAGTCCTAGTTTTAATTAGTATATTAACAGCAGTAATACTGCAGTCCCCAGACTGATGACGCAATTTTCCAGCTTATTCATACTAAACTTCAAACATATTCATGTCAATTCTACTGAAGTTACTGTCTCAGAAGTATTTTTGCAATGTGTGTGAATTACACATGACAGTACAACCATCAGAGAAGCGGTTGTGCAGCTCATTGGCAGTGAAACAGAAGAAGGTGCTTCCCTAAGGTAAAAGCTCGTGTGAACCCTGTCACTGTCTTTGACCTTATTTCATAGAATCATAGAATCATAAAGCAGTTAGGGTTGGAAAAGACCTTAAGATCATCAAGTTCCAATATCCTTGCCATGGGCAGGGACACCTCACACTAAAC
>JANHGB010063518.1:0-44729 GCA_026283785.1 Coracopsis vasa | reverse complement strand
CCCCCCCCCTCAAGCAGTTATGCCAAGATAAAAAAGCAAAAAACACATAAAATATAAAGCTTTGGAAACGAATGATCCCTTTTGAAATCACCTGCTAAAGAAATTCTCAAAACACAGATGGAGGTAATGCAGGACTGAGCTCCTTCTGGCTGCTGGGCACTACTACTCACTCTAACCATGTAAAGGGATCAAGTCAAATATTGCAGATTAGACAAAAATAAAAACTGAATTGTCTACAGAAATAAAAACCATACTATGCTGAACAGAGCTCTGCCATATGCCACAGCTGAGGTGTAAGTGTCTGCATCCAGTGGAGGTGACAGAGGAAGAGCTGGTTGAAGACATGCCAGTTTACCCATGTCCACTAACCTGGTTGTAAAGTTTGACAAGTTGTCGTGTAAAATAATGTCATTATTAGCAGAGTTATTAGGCATTCCCATAGGTATTTGATAAGTTTCATCTTTTTATATAATAAAACAAAAAGTAGAAACTTGGGGTTGTCCCGTGGGCTTACTTTTGTTGAACAGGGTGGGAAGGAGGAGGGAGAGAGGAGGAAATCATATTCTGTAAAAAATGCCGACCCACTCATTTCTATTTTAAGCAGAACTTCTGTAAAAAGAATCATCTGAGCGCCAATTTGTATTTAACACAAGTTTCACGACTCAAAACCAGACTGAAAAAATAGATTCAAAGTACATAATTTAATACATTTTTCCATTCCTATATGTCTTTGCCACTTAATTAGTTTTGATGTAAAACTGTTTTTATCACAAGTCTTCCCACCAGTGTAAGTGAACAGACGCATGAAGCACCTGCCTTTCTGACCAACTCTAAATCAGCTTCAGTGGGGGAGTGTCTGGTTCTCAACTGTGGTCTCTGAAAGTGAATTTACCCATTTTTCTTGCACGTGCACAAGAATGTGCTCTAAAACCATGCTGAAAACAACTAAATCTAAAAATAGTCATTCCAGCCAGAAAAAGACAATTTCTACTTGCTGGAAAAACCTAGTAAAAATATCATAACAAGCCGAATACTGCAGATTTTGTTGTGGGAGCTTCACCTCATCACAGCAAAATACACAGTCACAACAATACACAACAAGTTGAAGTCTTACCAAATATAAACTCAGCTATCATAAATAAAGTACGGTACAAAAATAACAGGGACAATCTCACAGAGAAAGGAAGACTGACAACACAGGGGGGGTGTTTATTCCCCCTTACATTTCCAAATATTAAGCAGAATGAGTAAGAGATGCTTCAGATTATACCCCCAAAATCCTGCTATTACAAAGTTAAGAAAACTGCATACCTAAGCGGAAGGGGCAGAGGGCAGAAAGACAGACTGAAGTAACATCTTTGTGACTCATGACATGTAGATACAGCTCACTGAATTTGAAATGGAGAATAATGCAAAGTAAAGAATAAAACTTATATGCATTGACAAGAGCAGTAAGGAGAAGAGTACAGAAAAGTGTAGAAGGATGCAAGGGACATTACTAATACCTAGGCAGAAGAACACAGTAGGACCAGCCTCTAGATTGATTCCTTGAACTCTAGTTGTCTTTTGTTGACAGGCTGGGATGCAGGGAGGGAAAGGAGGGGTACAGAGCATAAATCAACATGGGATGATCGTTTTAATGAAGCTAAAACTTTTAAAGAAGACCACAAATCTAGCATTCAAAATGCTGAAGGAGCTGATTTTTCTTCATTACAGAACTGGTTTTTTCTGCATCAAACATTTTACTTTCCTAAAGTATCCATAAAAGAATGATATATATATATATAACCTTATAGTCCCATAAAATAAAAACCCAATATATATGCTGCTTAGAAAGATAACATCACTAATAATCCTCTCATTGAGACTGATGAAGACAAGACTTTACAATGGGTATGAACTGAAGCTAAAATACAGGATTAAAAATAAAATATAGAACAAGATTTATTTTTAATTAATTCACACTCACCCCCATTCAATTGATGTATGTGGGAGAGCTACATTAAGCCTACAAAGTTCTTACCCAGAAAAGAGTCAGATCTTAAAAATAATTTCTCTTAAGTAGGTAGGTAGGACAGTATATAACTGCAAGTTGAGAGAACCTGCTCCATTTCAGATATGCACACACTAAATCCCTCTCTTAAACAAAACTAAGAACATACACATCACTGCCTGTTCGTTTCTTTAAAACAAAACCAATTATGGGTCGCAATGCATGTGAAAAATTACATTGTCATACTCACCTTAAACAGACTCAGACCTACTATTCAAACCAAAAAGTATCAGTGTAAACTTGTGCGTAAATTCCTAGTGTTAGTCTCTCATACAGAGTCTCATACAGAGACTGAGCTTGAGCAAAATGCAAGATTAAGCCTCACAATCCCTGCCTATGCAGAAAAAAAAGTTGCAATCTACTTAAAACTTCACATCCTTAAATAACTGCAATCACACTTAAAAAAATCACAACATATAATATTACAGCATTGCTGCTATTCATTTAGAATATAGAAGAATGGTAAGTGACTTCTAGAAGTGGTCAGATTAAGATTTAGGTACAACTTTTTGTTTTGTAGGACTTGTATCAACTTTTGAATTCTCCCTTGAATCAACGTAAACCTTGAACATTCACAATGGCTGGATAATGCATTAACAACTGCTTTTTCACAATTTTACCAGAGCAGACAGGCTTTCCAGTTCTGAAATGGACTATCCCAAATCCTCAATGAAGCTCCTGCTTCTATGGACCAAATGGACACACATGACACAGGGTCTATAGCTCACAGGATCTACCTTGCTTTCTTGAATCCTTGAAAAGATGGACAAAGTCTAATCAAATTGCTAAAGAACTGACCAATCAACCAAAATGGCAACTGTATTACAGGTCTGATGAAAGTGATCCAGAGGAATAATCCCTAAAACATGGGGATATCTTCTGAGATTGTTAAGAATGAGAGGCAACTGGGAAAACCAATACTGGAAGCAGCAATCTCTACAGGCTGTATGGTTCATTTCTGATTAGTGAAAGCTCCCCAGTCACACACACCTAAATGAGATGTCAATACCACATTACTTGTTTGGATTAGACAGGAAAATTTACTAAAATATTTATGGGAGGAAATAAACTAAACCCTCTAACATCACATCACCTGAATTGCAAGACAACCACAGGATTAATAGGCCATCTTCAGGCCCTGATGCTTGCACTGTACCAACCCTTAACTGCTTATCAGATAAACAGAATATTTTCGCCTATTTTCATTAAGCATATTTTAGAAAGAGACAGCAGGCCACATCCTACCATATTAAACTATACAGGTTTAATGGATTTCAGCAAAAAGAAACAGGGATGACAAATAAGGCATAGAGATACATCTCATCATTTGAGTACCCATTTTTATTACAGCAGCTCAGGCACGGAGGCAAACCCTAACATCTCTGTATCTGAGTATGGCAGCATCATATTAAAACGTGTGCGTAGGGCCATGCTTTTGTAAAATTAGAGGTAAAAATTGAAAACATTTGCAGAAGAAGAAGCAGAAGCAAATACATGAGGAATTAGGGGAGTCAGAGCAGAAACTGGCCCCAAGCCACAGTCATGATTTCTCTTATTTTAAAGCAGAAGAAACAAGTGGGAAGATAGAAGCACGATCTGCTGCTGGCAGCAGCATCTGTGCCGGCTACTGTGGGTTACACTGGTATGCCTGGCTACCACGTCTGAGTGCATGAATCAGAAGCTCTCTCTCAGGATTAAATCATTTTCAGTAATAAATTCTGTTCCCTAATTTTCAAACAGTGTGATACTAGAGCTTGGGCCAACAAACCATCACAGTCACAGCATGCCCTTTGCTGCTGGCGCTGCAGCAGAAAGCAATGGTGGTGACACAAATGACATTGTGAGCAGCATTAGCAGTGCAGATTTATTTTGTGGAATTGGTCAGCTAATATCCACCGTTGTAGAATGTGAGTGTATATGGAAAGAAGTCACCTGCAGATGTGGCATTTGACCTTTTACCGGAGTGAAAGTCTTAGTGAATAGAAGCAACTAGATGGTAACAAAAACCTTATAGTTTCTGGAGTAAAATCATGTCTCTTAAGCTTTTTTAATGCAAAAACTTATCACAATTTGTGGGAGAGGAAATCATCCACAGGCTCTCTTTATATCATAATCACAAATGTCTTCATGTTATAAAAGCATAAATATTGTATAAAATCCTTAAAGTCCACTAGGTTTATTTTATTTTCTGTGATTTTGTGTGAATATATTTTCTCTGTGTTGTTTATTCCATCAATTTTGCAGATACCTTCCAATATATTATGGGCCACTGGCTGAGAAACTCAGGAGATGGGTCCAGACAGATTGGAGACTGCATGGTTGGCTCCTTCTAGTCCTACAATACATGAATTAAATGCTTCTTAACAACCCACAGGGTAATTTTGATGGCAAACTTGGGAGATATACTGACCAGATTTTTCACTCAGTTTTGCAAGCCAAACCTTTTACAGGCTTTTCTTTCCCCCCCTTCTTTTTTTCAGGGGGTGTAAACTGACATTTTACATTGAAAAATGCCTCCCACAAATGCTAACATAAGAAGAAAAAAACTCGCCTGAAACATCCCCTGCTCTTGTCAGTTCCTTCAACCTCAGGAATTTGGTTTACAGATTAAAAAAACCCAGAGGTCTTATGGGTTCTAGTGTTTAATGTTGATAGATTTGCTGGTTGGCTAGAGGTTACCTTCTAGCAGATGTCGTTTTCGATGCTTCATATTGCTGGATTGTTACCCTTCGGTAGCAACGGAACACTTACTAGAAAAATCATAACCTTTTCATCAGTCAGAGTGACACTGTAGGGCCAGGATCCAGTAAACGATGGTTATGAAAAATATACTCAGGTCTGTCAGTCCACAGACTGGGAGAGATGAGCTCCAAGTCACCCACCCACAGGCATAACTTCACCCCTTCTGAAGACATTTCAGCCTCAAGATATCAAATTGCAGAGCTTGCAACTGACTGAAATTGAAACTTCAGGCTTCCCAGAGAACAGTTCCTATTTTCACAAGCAAATTACAGAAATTTCCCCTCAAGTTTTGGTACTCAGTAATTCAACTTGAAAAACAATATTATTATTGCCACAGGGTATCTAGGAGAAAAGGTAGACAATTTGGACCAGGAGTACATGATTCCTTCCTCTAAAAATCATCATTTTCAGGTTCGATTTTTATTTGCAGGCCTATTTTTGTCACGCTGGAGATCGTTTTGTAACAGGAGAATGACTGCTAGCATGATAAAGGCCTGTTCTATATTTTGTGATCAAAGGCATTTTAACAGAAGGAGAAAAGTTTCTGTGCACACATATTGGAAAGTGGTATCTGATGCTGCTGTTGGATTCCTTAGCCATAGATTTACGTATTGACGTTAAGCCACTTCAGCTAAAATCATGCCCTACCAGCCATCAGTAACTACTGAGTTTCAAGACAGAAGCTTTTGCATCACTGATTTAAAAGCAGGCATTTGGCTTTGTCAGCCAAAGTGTACCAGAACGCTCAGTAGTGGACAGATTATACCTAAATTCCAAACCTCTGTTATTAAAAGTTACCATGCAACACCAGCTTCTATTCTACAAGACCGGGTTTGACTAGCATTTTTATATGTCCATTTCTTTTTTATTTTGGAAAAACAGAAGACATGAGGCAGTAGATGTTGCAGAAGGTAATGAATTTCAGATGTAGGCTGGCATGGTGGGAAGAACCCATTTCAACTAGCTCCAACCATTATTGGCCACATTTTGTGGTCTGAGCCAGATGATGAGTTCACTATCTAAAGGCTGGTTTTGCTCAAGTATATGTTCTTAATTTCTCCTCTTCTACATCTTTTTGAAGGCAGATCAAATGAGTCATAAGCTCTGATCAAGATAGGTATACATTTACCACCATGTAGAGAGAAGAAAACATCGCAAGACAAAGACAAAATGTAATCCTTGCTGATAACAAAAACAAAGTACTTAGAGACAAATCAGTTGTTTAGACAATAACTACTGCCAAAAGAAGCCAACTGTGTGTCTCGTCCTTTTACTGTAAAATAAAGTCTAACCAATCTGATCAAGTAAGGTTATAGATCGGGTTTTGGCTATATATCTAGCTATGAATTTGGTGGATTTCTTTACTACATGCATGACTGTAATAAACACGTGAGAATAAAAATAGCTGTCTGTCTTCCATATATTCATATCTATTGTATGGTTTTGAAACCCTGGAGAAAAAACGTGACTTGCCATCTCCTTTTTTTCCCCCCAAATCAAATGGCTTTGAATCAATAGTGAATACAGAATTAACAGCTCTAGATTAGCCCAAAGATACAAATAAACTCAAGGGTAATGTTACAAGCCACAGCTTACCAAAGAGATATAGAAAAGACATTATTCCCACCAGCAAATCATGCCTTAAAAGCACAAAGTGATTCTGAGGCATTTTACTTAAGAGTAGCTCCTATAGATTCCACAGAAAGAAAAAAAGCAGGCTATCCAAAGTGCATGACTTTGTAACTTACCAAAGCAATATGATTTACCATCTCTGACATATTATTTACACACAAGAACATAAAATGATTTTAAGTTATTGTATTTCAAAGAACTTTACCTGACAAGTAAGATTGTTTAAAAGGAGTCTTTGAGTTCCTTGAGTTAGCTTTTCAATAATGCCCAATTTGGTTTGTTGCTTTAGAGCAACTTTTAACTTGTATAATTTTTTTTTATTATTTATTTTGTATTTTAAAATCAGCAAAGTTTTTAGTATCTTGCAGCCAGCAGTATGTAAACTTTATCACATAGTAAACTGTTAGCACAAACCCAGGTATTTTCTCAAAGAGTCACTGATAAGATACAAGTTTGTCTTATTTTTTTTCATTTTAAGAAATGCTATCCCACAGTTGATCCACTTTGCACACAAAGGGATGTAACGATGGAGTGCACAACCTGAAGCATGCATTGGAAGAGGTGACAGTCATGTCACCATACAAGCAGCAAAAAATTATGTCACCCGTATGGCTCAACAGACCATTGCTAGGGAAGTTATTTATTTCTGGACAGTTAATCCTGAGGCTTTGTACTACATAGTGACTATTAGCTTCATTAGTAGGTTACCCTAAAACTATGCTACAAGTAGAATAAACTTAAGAATGTGCTTACTTTCTGTCATACACAGATATAATAATTTATAGCAAACCACATTTATAACAAATTTAACAAACTGGGCATTCATAGCAAAAGAAATTCAGGTTCGATCATAAGAAAGCATATTTATTGTCCATAGGATAACATATACTTTGTTAATTATAGAAACAAGAATATAAGGCTAATGAATTTGAGGCTCTTGTGATACTTGGTTCACATCGTTTACTAAAGCTATTGGAGTTAAGCTAGTAGTATGTTGGGTTTGGGTTTTTTCTTCTGAAAATAAGTAGGTTTTTTTCTCATTATTGAAGTCATTAAATAATTTGTTTATGCAATAGTACATTGCGATTTGTGACTGAGTGCACAAACATTAAATAAAAGTGTTAAATTATAGTGTTGTTATGAGGGGAAAGAAATCCCTGAACTCTTCTTCAGATGAATATCACTATGACTCCCAGGCATTCTAATTCACAGCTGTCACATGATGGCTTCACAAGCACAGTGTTAAACTATTAATCTGTTTTCAAAAACACTATTCCATACTTACAAGACCCAGGTCCAACTAGGAAACTACGTCAGAGTGTACTTAAAAGGACACAATTAAAGCAAGCAGTTCAAAAGCAGAAGAATTAATGAAAACTGATTTCTTACAGACTCGTACATCACAGTTCGGTTCTTCAGGGTCTAATACACAGCAAAACGGAAGTGATGCTTTCTTAAATTGGTTGTTCTCTCTTGATATTCTAGAGTATAACATAATGTGAACCCATGGCTAATAAAGTCTTCCTCCTCTACCAATCCACCTATATTGACCTATTTTATAGGACAGATTTGAAACTCTTGTCAAGTTTGGTTGAAAGTATTTAACATGTAAAAAAAGGTAAAAGGTGGGGTGGCAGTTTGTTGCAGTAGAAGGCCACCAACAGGACTCCTGCTTCCTGAAGGAGTTTGAGTAGATCACTCATTTGAGCCCAAATTCTCCAAGGAAACCAGCCATTCACTGCCAATTAACTTTGCTGATTCCCAAGTTCCCAGCACATTACATGTACTGTCCATATAATGATACCAGATACATTAAAGAAATATCCAATTATTCCAGCACTGAACCTTCTGCTTCAGCAGTTCTCAGGCTACTCATATTCATTTAGTGGCAGTCAGAACTATCAGCTACTGTGTGAGTTACCCCAGAGTCACAAAATCTGGTCTCCTGTTGAAGCTGGATTTCCCCTACACTTGAGCCTCAGAAAGTTCAATTACACGGGCTTTATACTGGTGACTTTCAGAGGTGGATGTACGTCAGGGAGCTGATACGGATGAAATTATTTCTTTACCCCCACACTGAAAATATTCCTTTTCTTAGAGACTAATACAAAAGCTAAGTTTTTATTGCTTGGTCTAAAGAGGTAGATAAGATGTATTCAGAAACCTCGGGAAGTTTGAGGTATTTTAACACAGAGGTGATGCTACTTGCCTTTGTCCTTTTTAACCTAAGTACTTGGTTTAAACACTTTGTGGAAGCCTAGTATGTGTGTGTGTGTGTGTGTGTGTGTGTGTGTGCAGTCAGTCTTGCACAGTGTTAAAACAAAAGGCTTTCATTTTGTTTAATACTACTTCTTAAGATTGAATTCTTGCATTTTCACGTATAACAGATGTAAGAAGTGTCAGTCACCTCATCACAACCACATTTACTATTAAAAAAAGGGCAAACCATACAGTTATATCAGTTAGTCTTAGTCTTACTATTGCTTCAGCCAAAACACTGTAGCCTTGTCAAAAATCAGAGAGTTTATTTCATAGCTATTTCTTGGTGCTTCAAGCTGACTTTCACAACCAAAATGATCAGAAGATCTACAATTGTACATCACCTTTGCAAAAATGAACCATCCCTGCACAAACAATACACTTACATGGAGGAATCAAGAATCTGAACAGGATTCCTCATGAAAATAAACCCAGGGAGTTCATGAGATGACAGCTTAGAACAACTGGGAAAGCAGAATTCAATGTGGACCACACATGGTCACACAACTTCCCATTTAAAGGAACAGTAAGCAGAAGTACGATTTCATCACAAAGGGATAAGCAGAGTGTAAAAGTTAATGTAGTTGCAGGAAAAAAACTCACCCACAAAGCTTTCACCACAGATTTTTGAGGCTTGGAAGCAGCAGCTAATATTCTTGGGTATTGATCTACATCACCTGGAGAATGACCCCAAATTCCAGAGTTCACTCTCATCAACTACCACTATGGAAGGAATCCTAGGTAAAAGCAGTTCAAGGTTTTGTTTGCAATCCTTCATCAACATGGCACATTCCCCACTGCATGGCAAAGAACCATTACCACAGGCCCTGATTTATTGACGATTAATTTTTATATTTGAAAATTACTCACTGAATTCAAAGCCAGCAAATTTTAGTATTTTCAGTGTTGTCTCTGCAAGGAAAAGAGGAGAAACTGGGTATGCCTTGTACAGACGCTTCCCTTGAAAATTTACAGGAATTATTGCTGTTGAAGTGTGATCTCCCGCTGAGGTGGCCACAACAATCCAATTTCACCTTTGCTACAGCTCTGCAAGGAGAAGAAATCACCTTGATCAATTTTATCGATTTCTGAGCTTACAACGACAGTTTGACATTTACCTGTGTTACTATATTGCTATTTTAGGTGATTTTTCATTGGTACCAGCTCTGGACTGTCACTGTTTTGTAGCGACTGTGGCTGTAGAAGGACTGTGACTGTCAATCAGCTGCTATCCACAGCTTACAAAGTTGGCTATGAACACCGCCTTTCCCATTTCACTCTTCCTTTCCTATTAAATTCTACCAATATTTTGCCTATAACAACAGGAACAAAAAAAGCCCAGACAGTTGATCAGAAAGGAGCATAAAGGCTCTTTTTATTGGCAACATTTTCCTGATCCATGTTCTATTAAATGTTACCTAATTCAGGCTTAAAGGAAGGCTTTATTAGTCATATCCTCCACATGGTTTGAAGATATATGGTATTCATATCATATGATATATCGTCATATATATGTACATATGTGTTTGTTTCTTAGAATAAAATATACAGTTGTTTCAAAAATAGCTTTTAAAAACTATTTTAGCAGTTCAAGGAAATCAAGGAAAATTAAACTTCAAGAGTGGATATCTCCCCATCAACAGATAAAAAACAATTGGGAAAATGTTAAATTTAAGTGCATTGTTCAAAAGTTTCAAAAAGAAAGAACATCCTAATGGATACTTGTCTTAAAATACACTATTTACTACCTGAACCAAATTCTCATAAAAACTTTGTATCCCATGCTTATGAAAAATCAAAGTCACTTAGCAACACTGTTTCCACTGTAAAGTGGAAATCTGCTGTCACTGGACATGTCAGGCATACAGCAATTTAATGTTTGCCAAGGCCAATCCCATATGTAACTTTGAGCATATGGTCAGAGATCTGAAATTAGATTCTGTATTCAACCAAAAGCCACTGCGAAGGGTAGAGCACAAAGGACTGAGTTCATAGAGATCTGTGCCTGCCAAGCAGCTAAGCCAATGACTAACACCGTGCTGAAGCATCTCTCAAATATTCAACTGTCAGACACAACAGAAAAATCTCAACCTAATCAAAGGCAACTGTGAGTTAATACTGACTGCAACAGGACCTGGATTCTCCCAAAGACTTGCTGCTTCTTTCCTACCAGGCACCAATTTGAAGTCCAGAACAGGAGGAACACATGTCAGAACAAACCACAAAGACTTGTGATATGTACTGAGAATTATTATTTCAATGGGCTGTTAGTATTTTAAGCCTAAATGCCACATTGTAACTGCTTCAAACATTAGCCATACATCTATAAGCTTAATTAAGAAAACCAAACAAATTACAGTTTCTCCCACTCTAGTGCTAAAAGTAACAGAATTTCTGTCCCACTTTGGACAAATACTGATTCTCCATCTCTTGAATAAATCACCATAACAAAGAAATTAAGGTTTAGGAACGTAGTAGGAGAAGAAAAAAATTCAAAAAGGAACACAAAACCCCAAACCTACCTGTTATAATCTTTGTTGTTCCTCATTTACTTTGATACACTTGTTTTTAATTCAGCTGACTGATTCCAAACAATAAATCTAACACACCAAAACTGTGTCCTGCCAGTAGCTATTTTAAAAGTGTCAGAAGTCTGACTACTCAAGAAAAATGTTTTTTCTGCAGAGTGACCACTGTCAGAGTTACTGTATGTCTGACTGTCAACATCTTCAGTAGTTCTCTATCACCAACATACCATAAACTGTAAAGTTAACATGCAGGTCAGATTCTTTTCTGGGACAATTTGTTTTATGTTTTTGTGCTATTTTGCCTAACCATTCTAGCTGTACAGTATGCAAAGCAGGACCCCCCTTGCACACTTCCAGTATTAACAAGGATGTTGTGGATCATTTCTAAGGATCTCTGACCCTTAATGCAATAATGTCATCAGTAGTGAAGATACATGCAAGGTGACCTGTGCATTTAGTAACATGACAGAACCACTCTTCTCAGCCACAGCAAGGATGGACATATTCAGGAAACTTTCCAAATGGAAAAAAAAAATAAAGAAAATCTATAACATCAACCTAGAAAAGACTTGTCAACACAACAACTGAAATAACTGTTACACAGTAAAGGAAGTGGATTTTTATTCATCCTACCACTCACTTGTCAAATAACAAGTCTATTAATATCCCTATATTTCTGCTATACACAGTAGCTCGTATTTCAAGAAAAGACAAAAATATGGATAAACTTGGGACACCTCTAGTGCAGCTCTGAGAAACACGGAGAAATAATCTTGAAACAGTGTAGAAAGTAATGAAAACCAAGACTTGGCAAATCTGCAAAAGTAGTTTTAAAATGCGAGTTTTTACATGGAAATTGAGGCTGTATATGCAGCATCTTAGCCTTAACAAATGTGACAAAGAAGCTAGCCCTTTGATAATGAAAAATCTTTGATTCAGACCAGCCATTCCTTCAGTGTGAATGGTATTACACGATAATTCAAAGACATCTGTATTCAGTCTTGGTATGAAATAAAAATACAAATTAAAAGAAAAAAACCAAAACACCATAAACCACTGTTAACTTATCATGACTACTTGGATTACTAATAGTAAAAGAAAATAAAAAATAAACAACATTGATTTTGACTAATAAGAAATAAAATTAGGGAGATATGTTTGAAAAAGTTGGTCACTGTCATCTCTACTGGAAGTGAAGACTTTCTCCCTCACATACCACGTCTTAAATCATGAGACCTGTCAAGTGTAATATAACATTATGCCAAAGATTAATTTATTACATTAATTTTTGGATTTGAATCAAATAATCCTAGATTTCTATGCCACAAATTTAACATACCAGACACCAGAGCAGACACCAGGGTGGCCTTTGACCATTTGGTGGACATCTAGGTTAAGCAAGAAACAAAACATAGCTCAATCTGGGTTCTAAAGGCACCAATCAAGGTTTGTGTGAATTGACAGCACTTTATACTCAAACACTTCCTATTTTGATTCTTCCAACCAAATGTGGAAAATGTGGAGGGTTCTTCCACAGATTTTCCCTCTAGGCTAGGATTAATTAAGTAGCTGAGAATGCAGCTGACAACACATTACAGAAAAAACAATCCAAACTTCAATTATTTGTTTGCATTTTTTAAAATTAAGAATTGTTTCTCCTCTTTGGCATTGACTGTTCTTAAGTATCTGTGACTAGATGGCTGTGCACTGAAAACCTGTAACTCAACATAAAGATATAACAATAAGTTTGTCTTTACAGAAAGCAGTAAAATCCAGTTCCTAAAAAATGTTCATCTTTGCAATATTATAGAGCAGAAATCAACTGCTTCTGAATAACACGCACAGCTATTTCCATTTTTTTCCAACTTCATAAAAGGTCAATTACACAAAAGAAATACAAGCCATTAAATTGTTCTGAATAAATCTACTCCACATTCTGAAGCATTTAGTACTTTTGCATAGCTAATAACAAAAAGTACATACTGTGAAGTAAACTCGCACTTCTGCAACTGCCATTTACCATTGTTCAGCAGTCTTTTTCAAGTCCAACCTTGGGATATCAAGAGAATAATACAGAACAGATGAGAAAATTCACCTTATTGAAACTTAAATTGTGTCCAGTATTCCATTTTCCTACTCAATTAACTCCACTCATCTCCTTCGTACTATCACTGAAGACTATTCTTATACCTAATAGTTACATGAACATACTTTGGTATATGATATGTAGTTAGGTAGTTGGTAAATCTATGTATTTTATAAAACACACTTTAAAGAGCTTCAAAATTCACTTCAAACTCTACTGAAGTCAACAGCAACACTTTCACCAATTTGAACAGATGTTGACTTGGACTCACACCACCAGTCTGGAAATCCATCAAATAAAAATCTCTTCTGAAAAGCCAGAGTTATATCCTTACATACTTACAAACTAGTTCCACATATAGTTACTACTCTTTTAAAGACAACTCTTAGTCAATATGACAAGTGTCACTCTGAAGATGATGTTTACTATGGCCTCAGGATTTACCTTCAGTATTTGACAAACAATTGTTGGAAATAGCTTAAGCCAACATAGCAATTGTTCCATGCAACAATCTATGAACCAAACACTAAAATATAAGCTGGCAGCTGTCATTCAGATATGGACTTGGAAGATACGTCATTTGACAGTTTCAGATATCCCTGGCTATCGTGGGGGTCAGTGAGGTCGCTCACTGTTTACATGTCTCACAAAAGTCTCATATTTTTATTTGATTTTAGCAGTGAACTCTATATCTTGCTTAAAAAAAAAAAAATCTAGAATTAAGGTGACAATCCTTTACATTTTTAGCATTGATAAATTAAAAGTATACGGTTTTTACTCAGACCACTTCATATAGAATATCAGGTGTAGTCATCCCTTTAAACCTTCCTTAGCAAGCACAGAATTTTAATGATACAAAACCTTATTAATGAAAAAATTAAGATTTTTTTTTTTTAAATGCTTACTAAAACAATATACGAGAAAGAAGATGTTTGATTCGTAGCCCAGAGCAACCAAGGGAAACAATTCCACTATTTCAGGAACAGATACATGGTCTATTTTGGTCAAACTGAATAAAACAATGGTGTCAAAAGCTACAAGTCCATGTTCCCACCATGGTTTTTTAAAGACCAAAAAGCAACTCACATTAGAGATACAGGGAATAATGGGGAAAGATTCCCATTATCTTGTACTTTAATTATGTAGAACCTAGGAAATTATTAGACTGTTTAACAAGTGGCCTGAATATATTCCTGATAGACCTGGGCATTGCTTCACACAAAACAGTGAGAAAGGGATGCATACTCCAAAGATGTCCTTTTTCAAAGCATAGGAAAGAGAGACTCCCATTTCTGCAGGTTCTGTGGCCTCCTGTCCCTTCAAAACATTCAGAACATAAAGTATAAAACTGACCAGATATTCAAGAGTATCTACAAAACAACTCAAGGCTGACATTTTTCCTTCAGCAAAATTACTCATTTCTTCATGCTTCCCATGTCTCCAGCCACGGGAAACTCCCACAGTATCCCACTGAATCTCATCACTGATTTCCATATGGGTTTAAATCAATTTCCTGCAGACACCAGCTGCCTTTAGGGAGATATGACACAAGATGAGAGGAAGAAGCATCAGCTAAGAGAGCTTAGATGTGTTATATCTCTAGGGAATTTCTCTGTAGCTCATATTCAGGTGTTTGTGGAGTGACATGGGAGAGAGAAGGAGAAGGGGAATACAGTGTTTTCCCTCCAGCATAACCATTTCTTCCATAATGAAAATACAAGTCCTGATCTCACGTCCTTTATCATGCCTGGGGAAGGAAAAGGAGAGGAAAAAAATATTTGCAGGAATTAGATGGTATCTTTTGCAGTCAAATCTGAGTATTTATGTTACACACAGCTCTGACAGCCAAGTGCATTCCAAATTTAAGAAAGTGAATCATCACAAACATTTAGGGTTAAATCCATATATTTCATGTCAGTGGCTGACAACGGATTTCTCTGCTAGTGCTAAATCAGATCTTATGGCACTGTGGCACTCAGGCAGAGAATTGGAGTATTAATCAAAATATTTTGCACTCTGCTTCTCATTAAATTTTCTGTGGGTTTTTGAACAGCTTTATTGGATTTACTATCCCAAGAGAGCAGCAGAAGATCCTTCAAAAACTTACAAATCAGAGTGTTGGGTGTCAATGGGAGGTAGAAGAAAGAGAAAATATTGAGAAAATAATCTCAAATTTTCCTGTATAGAACATCTCAAATTTATTATGTTCTAGTTACTAAAAGTCAATAAAGGTTTCTGTGAAAAAAATAGTATTTTCTTTTTAACATGTTAGACCGTCTAAAACTGATCACGGTATGAATATTGCATCCTTAATGGTTTTTATTCTTCTTGTTTCCCTTTTTCCCTTGCAAGCAGGCTATGAGAAAAATAAACCCATGGGATAAAATGTTTAAAATACTATACTTAGTCTGAAAAAGGATGTATCTTTTTCTACCATGTTTGGCATAAAGAAGTTATATCATTTATCCAGTCCTTTTTAATGCAACAAGGATATTTCATTTAAAGATGAAATAATGAGAAAGAACCATTGTTTACCAGAGGTAAACAAAATAGTAAGATGAAGATGACAGGCAGTCATGTATTATCTACCCTCCAAAAAAATCAAATTATTGTGATCAAGAGAACAATTTCTCAAAATAGGGAATCAATAAGAACCAGATTAAACATTTCTAAATACTTTGAGATGAGAATTGTGCAGATTAAAGACAGCATATCAAGGTATTGCTTCCAACAGTTTAAAATAACCATTTCTGTTTAACACTTGCTTATATAGTAAATACATCTGTTCACACAGTATGTGCATGTCACATCAAGGCTTATTTCAGAGAATACTTCATGATGAAAATTTAAGCCGTGTATTTTTACCTTTGAAATTATGCAATTTATACAGCAGGATAATTATTTTTATCCTTGGGGTTTATTTCACAATATAAACTTTGTAATTTTTGTTTCGCCTATATTAATAAATATCTAGCTTTATTAATACCTAGATGTAATAACATACTCTTCATTAGTAGCTTTGAAAGCACTTGAAATTGTAAAAATGTTCTAGGACTATGAAAGTACAAAAATAGAGCAAACCACAGACACCAACTAGCACAAATTGCTTTTAATGTAGCACTAAAAAGGTAGTTTCCAGAGTCTAATAAGAAAAATAGGAACATCTCTAAATTCATTTAAGCACTCCCACAGTTATTAGTATTTTCATAAAATTAACTTCTAAAAGGTTCTTCTAGTAAAATTAGAATCCTTTTCTCCTGCAGCAGCAAAGTCTATTAGGGATTCTGATAAAATGAAAGGCCTCACTTCTGAACTATTATTCTGCAGTACTAATAGCTTTCCATGCCTGGAGATTAGCTACAATGAAGCATCCATGCACATTTTGAATTCAGCTCTGTGCTCACAATTCAAGGCCTGGGTCATTTAATTTCATTCATGAAATAGAGTTAGGTATGAGTTACACTGTACACAACACATGAAATTAACATAATTATTAGCAATTAATGTAAATATCTGAAGCAAATATGGATAACACACCACTTACATCATCAGCATCTTCCATAAAATAGAGGTTTTCATGCATAATCCGTACACCAGCAATACTGACTTCTGCTTAAAGAAATCATACCATTAGTTTTCATTCTCACTCATTCAAAAGGATCAGAAAGCATCAGAAGCCTACACATCTACTTTCCTGCTGTCTGGATTCCAAGCACATCAGGCACACACGTTAAAGTTGAATAAAATTAGTGTGAGTAGTTATTTACTTAAATTAGTGTGAGTAGTTACTTACTTAAATATCCTTGTCAAAAGTCATTAGTTTCAGTGTACCATCTTTGCAAGTTGTCACTCAACCAATTTTGTCTTCACTGACAGCATCCCTAATGTTTTAGTCCTCAGGTTATGCTAGCAGCGCACCTTTTTAAGCAAGAAAATGGAGTTTCCTTCTTTCAGGCCTTCCACCTTTCTCATACGGAACCAGACTGAATGCGCACAAACTGTCTTCTGCAGTCTTCTTTATTACAGGATAGACTTCAGGGATCCTTACTATTTCTAGTAAGAAACTAGAAAGAAGAGTAAGAAACTTGCCCCTAAATAAGGGTTTGTTGGCTAAGCCTGTCTTGCCACTCACACAGAGCTCACCTAAGGAGGGCTATTCTACCTTCTATGTTCTTCAAACTATAAAGCCATTTTACTTTCTTGTATAGGAAAGCAACAGTAGTTCTTTGT
The DNA here is from genome assembly GCA_026283785.1 of Coracopsis vasa. NCBI lineage: Eukaryota > Metazoa > Chordata > Aves > Psittaciformes > Psittacidae > Coracopsis > Coracopsis vasa. Next base: position 27,199 of record JANHGB010063518.1, on the reverse strand, counting down.
TGCTGCTTCTTATATCCACAGAAATGAGGCAAAACTGCCAACAACTTCATGGTACTATGCATTAACTCTTACAACACCGCAGGTGTCATACAGACTAAGTTTCACTGCAGCTTTCATGCTGTCATTGTATTGCAACAAAAAAACAAAGCTCATTCTAAAACTGAAGTTATGTGAAAACACTTAAAATTCCAACGCTCACCTTTTTAATACATGTAGCGCATTTTATTTTTGCTCATCCGTTGCAAACTGTTGAAATACCTGAAAATCTTCAGACCTACTCCATTTACTGTATATCCTGACAGCGTGGCAATTCTTGGATTTTATATAATCTGATGAGATGAATGCAGTTGGTGTAGACTATTTCAAAACTATGAGAAATAATATTTCCATTTCTGAGAGCACGGGGGAGCAGCATGACTGATAGACCATTTATATAAATGTGATTTTAGATAAAACAGATGCAGCAAGCCTCAGTGGATAAAGGTAGTAATAACAAAGCAATATCTTTGCCAACAGCCAAATGCTGCTTAGAGAATTCTTTTTCTAAAGAAAAAGTCTTTTGGAATAGAAAGAATGTCTCAATCCTTGCGATGAAAGAACACTTCAAAGAGCCAGAACCAATTCCAGTAATTGGTAACTCCTTACATCTATGGGTAATGTGTGAGTCAGTTTTGTTTGTTTGGTGGTTGTGTTTTGGTTTGTTTTTTTGTTTGTTTTTTTTTTTTTGTGTTTGGGGTTTGTTTATGATTTTAATTTGGGCAATGCAGATATTTAAAGGGAGAAATGAGAAGAACACCACTATAGATTCTTTCAAAATGCTATAGGAAAGCAAGCTCCAGTAAGAGGCAGATATGCCAAGCCATCTATATTTAACAGCACAGGGTCTTTAAGCCTCACCTAGCAAGGTCATAAATAATGAGTCAAGTGACTTTTTCACACCTCTTTCCATGAGACTAGTGAGAAAACTAAACATTTCTGCTCATCCCCTCTTCCATAAGCCCGTAGCACACTGGCAGAACAAATGAGGAAATGTAGGTGTGACTTTTTCCGTTTTAGTTTTCTCAGGCAAGTAGAGCATTTATCTTTCGCCCTCAGGGTAAAATAGGAAACAAATGTGTACTTGAGTAAATGACTCATGATAGCAAGGGAGTAATATAAACACCTATCTCCATTCCAGTGGCTGCTCCAGCCTTTTATTGGCAAGATGAACAGGGCAAATGAGGGAAAACAGGAGAGCCACCTCTGAAACTGCCACTAACACTATGGAAGGATTCCCTCCCAAAAGAGATTAACTGAAGGAAAGCAGAGGCTGTATCACGGCTATCTTCCATTGCATGGATCCCTCTGTCCCCATATCTCTATAGAAGGATGGCATATACAGCCAATATAACTCATGATTTTATGAGAACCACAGCAAGACAAAGAGCTCTCTCTCTTTCACATAAAACTGACTGTATGCTCCAGAATTTTATCAATGCCAGCAGTTGCACCTTCAATACTAAATAAAGAAGACCCAAATTAAACCTTCTGTTTTCCAACTTACTGAAAACAAGGCATGACATTAGAACATTTTATAGCTTTTCATTGCAGAGCTTTTGTGGGACTTCAGCATGGGAAAAAAAGCAAAGATATAACCTTGATTTATATGTACTGGGAAGTTTCCCAGTGCAGTAGTAGAACAGCAGGAGTTGAAACTTAAGACATGCAACTATGCAAGGAGCCTTACTTGGGGGAAGGAAATAAAAAAAATGGGAAAGCACGACAACTTACCTTAGCAACATCAAGGAAAAGATGGCTAACTTGCTTTGTCCCTGACCAAGCTAAGAGAAAGTCACACACAGTGAAGGACCTTTTAATGCTTAGGATATTAAATTACTTTAATAATAGCAGACATTTAGTTTGCCTTAAATCCTTCTGTTAAACTCCTATGGAAAAATTCAATAAGAGAAAACAATGATATTGATTTTTTTCCCCATCTTTACACCTAGTGGCTCTAAATATAACCCTTAAATATTTGTTGTTTTCTTTGTGGTAAGTCTTTGCTTTCAAATATGAACTAAAAGCCTTTAGTTTCAGTATACAGGAGCTTGAAGTGTCTAAAAAACCACAGTATGAATGAATCCCATTTTCAGGCTTGCACCCTAAGGATTCATAATGGAAGACCAGAAAATTTCATTATTGAGATATTGCCAGATAATACGGCAATCTGCCTACTACACTGGCTTTTGGTACTAGAGCACACCTAAGGTTATATTGCAAAGCACAACAGAAAGCTGAATCTTCTCCTCCCTTTTTTACTGCAGTAAGGCTTTTCAGAAAAAAAAAAAAAGAAAAAAAAAAGAGCTTCTTTTTTTCAGTAGGATTCGAATTTTGGGAACTTTTCATTCCACACTGAAAAGAAAGCAAGACTCTGAAAATCTACTCCTCTGCCAATGCATGAAAGTCTGCCTCTCACTGAAGAGGTGTTTCTTTCAGAAACAGCAAGTCAACTGTATGTTCCTCTTCCGACTGTGGAATCAAACTCAAAGTTGTGTCTCCTAAATCCATGGAAGGCAATCAAATTACTAGCTATGATCAGTTGAACTAGACTGTTATTTTTCTTCATGCAACATATTTCAAGGTACCAAGGGAACCTTTTCTTATGTTTGAAACATAGGGGGGTGGTGACAGCAATGGCTGGGGTAGAACCAGACGGGAAGGTCATGTATTTCTTCATTATTGATGTAGATACAAGTAGCTTTTCTGTTTAATGAGGAAGATGCATCATTCTGATCATGAAAACCAGCTAAATAACAATGGCAATGCACTCTAAAAGCTTCTGCAAGAACAAGGTACTACATTCTGTTCTTGACCTGAACTCTACCCACATCTGTTCTAGGACACAGTGAGGGAGCATGACATCAACAGCAGCCGTTCCCAGTAGCACAGAAATGATGCCACCTGTTAACACTGCTAGCCATACTAGAGCCTGCTCTGTTTCACCTTAATATGTTCTTTAATACAGTCCTAAATCACAGAATCACAGAATGGTTTGGTTTGGAAGAGGCCTTAAAGCTCATTCAGTTCCAACCCCCTGCCATGGGCAGGAACACCTTCCACTAGACCAGGTTGCTCTGAGCCCCATCCAACCAGGCATAATAAATAAATATATGGACATCTATTTATCCTAAATACACAGACAGATATCTATCTTAACTCTGCCCACAAGTGTTTCAAATGACAGGGTCCTCTGGATTTTAATTACTGTGGAAAAGACAAACCTTGGCAGTTCAACTTTTTACTACATGCATTGATGTAAAAAAAACAGCCTTTGAAGGAAGATAGGTCTCACATAGGTCTCACATCCTTTGGGGAAGTAACACACCAATTCTCAGGTCTTAAAAGAAATTTAGATGAACTCAGGTGAGGGCAGAAACAACATGGGATATTGCCAAAGAATTTTGACATCACCAGTGCAATCCTTACCCCAAAATGTTGTAGAAGTATTACAAAACATCTTAAGTTAGCAGATAAGTGAAAGAACTATTTTAAATCATTCTTGTGCAGACAACCGATTGTTACTGGTTCTGTATCAGCCTTTAACATTTACAATTCAAAAATCTTGAAATAATTAGATAATCTTCATATATGCAAATTGTTGCTTACCTTAGCAATACACAAACATCCCACTATCCCTGTTTTAAAACAGTAATTAGCTTCATGTAATTAGCTTCTCAACCACATATTGCAAAGATGTTGCTAAGGATGAGAAATCAGTTTCTAAGCAAGCAGCAGCAGGTACATTGGTTACACAAGTCTTCTACAGACAGGCTGAGCTACAAATCTACAAACAGTATCAATGAAGACTTGGCATGAATTTCTTGACTCTTCAATTAGGTTCAACACTACTGGAGGCTGAATATCAATATGGCCCTGAAAATGGAACATGGTAAAATAATGACATCCATGGCCTGACAGAGCAAAACTTGAGAAAAAAGGAATTAAGCTGCAGCAGTTGAGGAAGGGAAGAGAGAAGAGGCAGAATAATGAATTGCTGCTCTCAGTTGCCTGCGATTCCTCAGGCTGCTCTATGCTCCGAGCCTGTTTTCAATTACGAAACCTTGGACCTGCACCCTATGACCACACGAGCTGCATTTTGGATGCTATAAAGATTCCACAGTTGTTCACAGGTAACTGATACAAGGAATATTCAACATTTCCAAAAGATCACTGTCACAGAAGATGCAGAGCCAGGAAAAAAGACAAAACAGACCTTTGATAGTCCAGCTGGCACCTCAACTACAAGGCCTATCCTATCTTGTGACTGCAACAAGCTTCTTTTAAAGGATTATACTTTTTGGCCTATCTGTATAATTTTTGCTGTGAAATTAAATGGCAATACTCAAGACATATTTGTATGTAATTACTCAACCACTTTAATCACTTGTCACAATTCTGCTGCAAGTGTCGAAGGTGCATTTTAGCATAAAAACCTGTAATAAACATGAAATTAGCTTTCATTACTTTGACTTGGGATGTCTATCAAAAAGAAACTTCTACATTTACAGAAAGCATCTATAGCATTAACTGTGACACAGTGGCTTTCGACCTGCCATACTTGTAAGCCTCTAGGAACAAGTACACAACTCAGCCTCCTGGCTGGGCTCATTCCAGCTGCAAAAGACACGGTAAGCATACAAACTAAAAACCTGCATTTTTATTTCCTGCAGGGCTTAATAAATGTTACACCACACTGATACAGATGATAAAGTCAGGATTTAATATATCTGGTGGGTCAGTCCTGTCATTTGGCAGCATATAGCTAAAAACAACATAACTGCATAGTAAGACCAAGACTCAAGAGTTTGCTTTTAACTTTGGGTTTCATCTCTGAAAGTGGGAGGATTTAAGGCAAGACTATTCACCAAACAACAATCCCCTTGAAAGGGTCAAGCCAGCTGCTGAACATGAGCCAGAGTTCAAGTCCACAGTGAAACCCAGCAGGTAGCTGGGCTTGTTCTCTCTCCACAAGAAGCACAGACCAATGCACGCTGCAACAAATGATTCCCAGCTCTGTGATCTAAACAGTGCCTTTGAACTTTTAGTGCTTTCTCCAAACTGGCTGTGTGTGATTCTTTTGTTTCTGTAGCTACCCATAAAGGAAAGAATACAAATTTAAATGGCACATCTTAGTCATGACAGCATACAATTTAACTCCTCAGGGTCTTTTTTTAAAGACAATTACCAGGCACTTGTACAGCTTGAAGGGTTTTAACACTCTAGGTTTAGAACAGTTGGCAAGGAGAAAATGATCAGGTAACACAATTTTTCTTATGACTTCGCTCTTCCTTCCTCCCTTCTCCATCACTGTTTCACCTTACTACTACTTTTCATATCCTTATTTATAATCATCTACCACTTTTCCACTGTTCTTGACCACTGTTAAGTGCCTTATACATGTTTCTTTCTGGAAAGCTTATACTGATACAGACTACATGAAAGGACATGTGAGCAGCGAGAGACATCTCAGTAGGATAAGGCCACATGACATTTACTAATTTAGGACTCAAAGTGTGAAACGAGCATTAAAATTAAGGGAAGTTGACATGCAAACACAGAAAAGCATTTAAATATCTTACAGATCACACACAGAAACTGCAGCAGCTACCAAAAAGAAATCTGCTTAAAATATGCACAATGGCAAGGGCACACACATTTAAATATCTTTTGTGAAAAAAGGCCAACAGTTTTTACTTATGCAGATATAGCTTCTGATTTACACCTACAAAAACTGATGCATATTTTATTTCTAAAACTGTGGAGAATACTGCAGGCAAGCTAGTCTTAACAGAGAAAACAGATTCTGAGTGATAAGCTAAGATGTCCAAAAGGAAGAAAGGTTAGCCTAGAACTCTTCAGAAGATAGGGAAGAAAGTGCACTGACAGAGAATTCCTCATTGAAAAGCAAGTTGTGTACTTGACTAAAATAGTTATGTACTCAGAAAGATAGTAAGGCTTAATCATACATACTGTGCTCATGTTCTTGTCAAATGGGACAGAAGAATTCAAGTGAATGGAATGATCACACATTAAAAATGTTACTGTGACATGCTATGGAGCAGTATTCATTAGAGCATACACATGGAAACTGAACACTGAGCACAAAATAAGCCCAGCTTGCTAAATACTTTCAGGTTATCACTGTTTAGATGGGTGAAAGTACAAGATTAGGTGGCAAGAGTAAAAGCAGCTGGATGTTGCACCAGGCTACAAAATAACCTATTTATAGGCACAAATCCGCTAGGGAATGGGTAGTCCTATAAAAATATAAGTTGTAGCATTCAATTTGATTATGAAATTATTTTTCCAGTTTCTTGTATAAGGAATACAAAGTAAATTTAAATCTCTAAACATGAATAACTTTTCATTTTTAAACTAACAAGGCATGAAGGATTGTATTTCTTTGATGAAGACGACATCCCTCCATCATTCCTCCCCTCACCACCCCCCAAAAAATAAAACAGTTGCCTGAAATGCAATAGACTCTGAGACCAGTATACAGTTATAGCCATAAAGCTATGGTAGTGCTTTCTCCCACGCCTTTTTGAGCTGTTTGATTTTGCACCAGTATGACAAAACAGTACTAGTGAAGACCGGTAAGTTCTGAAATATGTTTTCTAATGAAATAGTGGAATCTGGTTCATATGTAGAGACAAAAAAAAAAAAAAGAAAAAGAAACAAAACCAAACCAAAACCCAAAAAAGCACCAAAAAGCCCACCAAAACCACCAAAAACCCAATCAGACTTTGTATACAAAAGCTGCATTCATTTATCTAAAACTACCACTGCTCAGAACAGCTCTCCCCAAATCAAAACCAAAGTATTCCTATTCTTACATATGCCTGAGACCAAGTTAGAGGAAGGAAGTAAACTTTAGTCATCTTTAGTCTGCTAACCCCACTAATAAATAATCTTGGACCAGGGCCTCTCACATCTGAAGTGCAATGATACATTAACGATACAGGCAGATCTTCCCTTTGTACAAAAGCAACATCAGAGAAGGATACCTATTCATCACAACAAAAAAAAAAAAGAGACCAATTTGAATTCTCACTTTTTCCATGGCCTATATAAATCCTTTTTTTAAAGAAAGAAAAAGGGGAGCGCCAGGAACATTTCAGTTGAAAGGGATTCCCATTCCCTTTCTCCCCTTCCAAGAAAGTGACAGCCAATTGGAGGTACTGGATAAGTACAAGTTGCAGACCTTGGCTTTTGCTAGTCAGCATTTGCAGTGCACACTCACATTTTTCTAAAAGGACGATTATAATAAATATTTCAGTCACCAGTTCCCATATGTGACTTTATTTTAAAGTTCTTGCAAAAGTCAAGATGATGTCAAATCACCTGTTCCTAAGGAGATGACAGTGCGTCACACCTGAGATGTACAAACCTGACTCCCAAAACCACTGTAATGCTGTGCAGGGTTCACTGCACTGTTAATTAATTTCGCTGTTTAGCAAACCAGTCCATGGGAGCCAAATTTAATGTATTTCAATTACTTGATGTTCTGCTCTGGTGAGCTGTTACATCAGGAAGTTAAAAAATGAAGAATGTTCCTCTAAGAAGACTATTTACAGACTAAGCATGCTTCTGTGCTTCATAACTTCTTTAAAATATAGGTTGTGAAGAATTCTGTATAGGACCCTTTTTGCACAACATGATTCAGAAACACGAATAACGCTTAGCAATAATCCTAATGTTACTTTTTACTCCCTTGCATATCCTAAGTAGCTTATTGTTGATACTGCTTTACCCCTGGCAAAAAAAAACAACTGTTTTGTCATTTTCCTCCTACATTTTTGTGTATGTAAAATCAGACTCCTTGTATTATGTCATAACATTGCACTAACTTGAACTTAAGAAATTGTCACATGCAAATCTGATGTTTCTACTGATACACACACACAGATGCACACTTGGAATGTTTACAAAAAAAGACCATAACATTCCGAAAAGCAGGTTTCCACAGATACTGCCAGCTGCAGCTATATTAGGAATCATAGAATCAACTAGGTTGGAAAAGACCTTGGGCATTTTTATTCACGTTTGAGAACAGTCAGACAGATGAATCAACAGCACCTATATGCATATGTTTGGCATACAAAGTTAATAAAGAAATAAATAAGATTAACCATCCCTGATCATGGGGCTTTTTTCAGAAGGAAGGTTATCTGGCACTTTTGGAAAGAGATCAGACAAACATATACAGCTTTCAGGACTCTCATCTATCATACACTAATATACAGCCCACACAGAACAATGCATAGGACGTTATAAAATTTTTTTTGTTATATAATTCAATTTCCTTCAGTCTTGAAAACATCAGCTTAGACAAACAGAGTGAATGGTGACCATGGCAAAGATTTGAGATGTAGATGTATACTGACATCAAATAGGAGGCTTTCGTAACTTAAAGAGTTGCAGTGTTTTTTGGAATAGTTAAGCAAACAGACCTTATATTTGACAGAGTATTTGATATGTCATGAAATTCATCATGAATTCTGCAATACACAAGGTAGCAGAATGATTTAGAACTTTGTTATGATTCACAATCCCTTCCATTCACAAACATGGGACATCAGTAATATTATAATAACATTTCAGTAAACATTTTCACAACGACCTTGCCTTAAATTTCTTTCTACAGGTCCAAGAATTCTAGCCCCTATATTCCACTTCCCAGTAAAATGCCTTTAGCAGTAAGCTATGCTCCTCTAGGGGAAGGATATGCTGTATCATTTCTAACGGTGGCAAGTCAGAAGTCCTAAGAGAAAATCAAAAGGAGCATGATTCTCGAGTACAGGATGAGGACACTCAGTGCAGACAGATCATCTCAACAAATAGAAACCACAATTATTCTATAGAAGCACAGTGCCCTGTACTCTTTAGACACAGGACCACGCTTCTTCATCAGATCAAGCTGTCCTTTATTCAAAGTTGCATGTTTAAGTTTCATACAATTCCCAAAGTTGTAGTTTAGGATACAGACAGTTTCCAGCATCATTTGAGGTAGGTATAGGAAAAAAGTCACTGCATTGTTTCTGCAAGTGTCTTGTTCAAGACAAAGCAAAATGAAGTTAGAAAACATCTTTAAAAACATATTGAAGAAAAATAATAATTAAATCAATCCGATAGTATACTAAACTCCTGAAAGTAGACAAGATGTACAATCAGGTCACATCCCTGGAAAAGGTATTTTCATGCCTGGTCTATCTCAGGATGTAGCAATGTAAATTTTCTAGAATGCTAAAGATTTTCCTTAGTTCTGTTATCTGCCTAATCTTGTGCTAACCCGCGCTCTTGGTATATATTTCACTGCTATGAACAGCCTACTATTTAGTCAATTTTTTCCAACTTCTGAATTTAATAATTTAAACCACGTATGATGGGAAAAACTGAAAGCAGAAGGCACAAGCAGACTGTAATTTAGACCAGAATAATATTAGTCTTCTAGTCTACTTAAGTGACAAAGGCTGCATCATACTGCAGGCTGCTGGTCCTTATTCAGTGAAGCTGAAAAACTGTGACTTGTTAATGAATATATAACTTACATAAGAAATGCAGTATCTTTTTCCTGTAAAATATTTTTATTATGCATACAACTATATATAAATGTAGCATAACTAGCACACTAATTGATAATAATAACTGATGTCTTCAGATTTGCTGCACAAGTGTTCTGTAAGTAACACGTATGTAAGCCATTTCAGCACGACTGTCCAATTGCAAAGTCAAAAAATTACTCAAAACTACTTTAAAAGTACATTTAAAATTGAAAAGAAATGCCTATATCAGCACTTGCAGGCTTAAGAATCCTGTGTTGTTGCTCTGGTTTTTTTTAAATAAGGGTATAAATTGAATTTTCAAAGCAACAACCCTGGATTTTTTTACTTTTAATTCGTATTAGGTTTTTATATATTGTAAGTCACAGTACTGGGCTATATTTAAAACAACTCATACAGAAATGTGTTGGGGCACCTTTTCAAATCACACAATTGAAGTAGTAAACAGCATTACTATGTTATCATACATATATGATACATCTTCTAAAAAACAACACATCTTAAAGATAAAACCTGCCTCCTCCTCAAACAGCCATAAAAAATCATCATCTATTCAGGTTATTTTTCAGCTTGCCCCATACAGTTCTCCTCTCCTTCACTGTCATCTTAGATTTATGACATTCTTCTGCCATTTCCCTTCAAATCTATTCTGTACTTTCCCCATCTCCTACATTGAAGTCTCCTTCATAAGACTCTGAAAAGTTTATCCATCTCTGCCTTCATTCTAACTGCCAGCTCCTTCCCACGGCTTTTCAGCCAAGTGTGTGGCAGAGCTCCTCAGCTGGAACAGTAATTCTGGATCAGTAGGTACCTGCTCAGCCACCTCTGTCACAGCCAAATGTCCTGCTCTTCCCAATGAGAAAAAAAGTAAACCCAAAAATTTGTGTGCCAGTTTAGAAGACATTTCATCCTTTAATTTTCATCCTGATAAAATGTAGGTATAATGGACCAGGTTTGCATTCGCAGTTATTTAGAAAAGTTCCTTTCAAATCAGGCATTACCATTTCAGGAGATAAGCACTTGTAATTATTATGTTTCTAACAGGCTGAACTGACAAGAAGAATACAGAGTGTGGGGGGTCCCCTTAAGGAAGTGATTTTCATTCTTTTGGATCTTCTATCAAAACTTGATGAAACAGTTTTACCAGCACACAAGTTACAGTTCTAAATGATGGTTACTGGACCCAGTTATGAGGCTGCATCCATCACAATTTTGAATTTCATGTGTTTTGCATAAATATGGAAATATGTTATTAAATGAGCCACTAAGAAAAGGCAATTTTAGATAATCATACATCCTGAGTCTCTGAAGAGTTTTTGTACAATGGAGAAGTACTGGCAAAGATCAAGTATGTCCTTTTTTTCCTGCTTCTCTCAAATATGCAGTACATCATTTTATCAGCTGTTCAATAAACTAAAAAACTCAGCAAAATAGTATCCTGTTGAGTGCAGTAATAGTACAGAAAAGAACATTTGTACTAAAGTAATTCTTCAACTATTTTATTATAACTGTATGCAGCTTCGAACACATTGTAAGTTAGGCAAAGAAAATGGAAAAAAGTAATAATTTCTTACATGACAGATGTTATGGCATTTGCAGGAGTACATTCTCAGACACAAAAACATTTCTAAACAATTTCAATGGCATAGCAGCACAGAAAAACTTCTCATAAGCAAAATGTTTCTTTGACAGGGAAATCTATCGCAGATAATCCAGTGCAGTGTATGTGTTGAATCATCCTGTTGAAATGCTTGTCAACAGGGCATTCAAAAGAGACGGCTTACATTTTTTTTCCTGATTATTAGAAATGGGATTACAAACATCCCAGTGGGCAGAAAATGTCTGCATGTTCCACTTATGAAGCTAAAAATCAGATAAGAAATTCAGAAGGGTACAGATTCTTAAACCCTCACAGCTCCTGCCATTGCATAGATAGAGTTTGCATTCAGGCTCTTTCAAGCCAGATGCTTTATAATATGTTTCAGCTTGCCAGCACTTTAAGCTACTGGTAAAAGCTGTAATATTAACACAGAATTCATACATACATTGAAGTGTTTTCTCATCTAGTAAAAGACTTAAACACACAGGCTTATTTTTGTTCACAGATTGATGTGCTTTGCTGAGTCTGGGCTATAATGGTCTGATGAATAGGAAACACTTGGAAAGCTTTCAGTGCCTTATTCAGCAGATTTTATTTAAGGGAACATAGCTGGACTAAAGACAGTTCAAAAAATTAATTTCTGATATTTCAGTTCCATAAACTGATAACAGCCTTTTGATTATCCTTTACAATTCTACAGAAACCTAGAAGGTAGGTGCCTGGATAGACAAAACATCTACCACTTTAATGTAGCCAACTTTCCTCAGAATCAGGACCATTCCTTTCCTTAGGATCAATACTCTTTGTATTTTTAAATACATTATGCTGCTTTTATTTAATACCAGTGTAAATCCACAGCCTGGTGTCAAAAGGACAACAGCCATAGTATTTAACACTCTTGAAAATAGGGGAGTTAATTTTATGAAGAAAATATCAATTAATTCTATTGAATTTCACCTAAAGTAAATCCCATACAAATTCCACGTGTAAATAGCCATGAAACAATTGAAATTGATTTGCATACAAATAGGCTATCAATCCAAAGCATTCATTCACGATTTTTCAAAATGTGAATTAGAAATGCATTGCAACAAGAGACTTAGAAGCTAATACTTCTAAACACAAATTTACCATTTTCCTTAGCATTATACTTTCCTGCCATGTTCAGATTAATTAGTTCTTTATCTCAAGTGGATTAAAAGGATGTTACAGCAAATTAATTTTCTGAAACAAGCCAACATAACTGAAGGCCCTGGCCACCTATCGTGTCAAATCAGAAAAGAGGAAAAAGGCATCAAGAGAGAAAAGAAGGCCCAACCAGTTACTTTAAGCGGGAACAGAAAGCTGATACCTAAACCCAAAGCAGTTTTTTCAGCTGGTGTGTCAGCTGTAACATATTCCTTGCTTTTGACTTCAGTGGTGGTAAAACAGCTCATAGAGCTCACCACTGGCATCAGCCAGGCAGTCTGTATACTTGAATTCTAAAGGCAAATTCCCAAATCCTAAGCCATTGTTGATTATGAGGAAGGTCAACAAAATCCAGGAAATTAAGTCTGACTCTTAAAAAAATCCCAAACAAACAGCGTCCTTTGAGCTTCAGTCACATCCCTGTGTTTACTCTCTTGTTCTTTGCTCATTTGTGCCAAAAGAGTTTAATTCAGGTGGTCTTGTATTTACACTGTAAATTGTTTTGCAAGAGGCCACACAGAAACAGAAACACAACCAGATGAAAACAAAATAAAATCAAAATGCTGCTATCTGGGACAGGGGAAAGTCAGGGGATAACATCTCACTCCAAGCAGAGCTGTTCGTATCTATACTTTATCGCAGATCCTGAATTCAATCTTAACATCACAGACATGGCAGGACAGCTACTAAGTTGCTGTATTCTTATTTTGTCTCACCTTGTCCTCAATGCAAATTGCAGGAAGATCTAAGAAAGTGCATTTTATTCCTGTGTCTATGAAGCTGTGTTTTAGCAGGTATCAATGGGTCAGTTACCATGATCAGGCAATACACATTTCCGGAGCATAGAGTTGTTTCATTTGTTTCCAGGCTAACATTTGACCTTGGTTCCTTAAAATTGCACCACTTTGCTTACTCAGCCATTACTAATTTGGATGGGAAATATTGTAGGAATGGATTGCTCTTCATTCTGTTGCAATTCTTTCTTAACTGATCTATCTCTGTTTCTCACAAGGACATACACATATGCATACATACACTGCTGAGTTTAGAACATAGTAATCGTCATACAGCAGTTACAAATACTAATTTTGAGCAAGAAGAGAACACATAAACCTCTACAATGTCCTTTAACTGGTGGTATTCTGTTGGGAGAAATATTAGCTAAACTAATAAGCCTGTTAATGGCCAGCACTTACATGTGCATTCATCAACATCAAAAGCACCAGCAGCAAAGTATGACAACTGGTACTGTACACACTGAGTTGATAACTGTGGTAATGTTCAACAATTACAAGTGTATTCAGGTCCGCTACCATGTATGCAACTAGGATTTCTATGTAATTTTTTTTTCTTTTAATTAGATAATTACTAAAAATTAAAATGGCACCAATTATCTGGAAAGTATTTTTAATCACTTTACCTGGAACAATTTTATTTCCTAAAGAGAAGAGATTTAATGAGATTTCAGTAAATTCCTCATGCCCCTGACTTAAATTTACCAACACTGAAATGGTATAACCGATAGGGTAGCTTGGCAGCCATTTAAACATATTATAGTGTTAATAAACCTCCTATTAAAGATTTCAGTGCTCTACTTTATAGTGCTGAGCTATAGGGTCACCATGTTCTGCACATTTGCTTTGACAACAAATCCAGTTTAGGATCCATTCCCTAGTCACCATTTCCTACTACCATGCTTCCCACTTTCTCTCCACTTCTGATGATACTTGTGAATCCATGATGTAAACCAGTCACCAAAATGATCCATTAAAATAATGCCTTCATCTACACTTGGAGAGGGGAGGTCTGTGAAACAAAAGATTTCTAGAGGATGAGAAGGAAAAGTACTGTTCACAGAACACAAGATACATAATTTTCTAAGCTATCTAGAAAAACACAAGCAGCACCTACAGCAGGCTGAATGTCCAGTGAAGATGCTCCTAAGTAAGCATGTTTACTAACGTAGCGGAGCAGCACTGACTCCATCAAATCACTTCCTGGCATTCTGGAAAAGGTCAAATGTAGTGTAATTGCAGCACCTCAGCTCAGAAAAGAACACCAGAGAGATGGTAACTTCGTAATCTATACATAAGTAGAAGCAGAAAAGAAGTTTCTGCTGAGGACCTGAGTAACAATCACCTTGAACACAAGAATTCTACTTAGCTATCCATCTACTCAGATTTCCCCAGGAATAGCTAATAGGTGAAATGAAACATGATTCCTAAGTACACAGAATGTGTTTTTGGCTTGTTTGCAGCCAAGTTGAAGCATCAAATACATGTAAAATCTAGTTGACAAACATCTTGCACTATATAAGGAAAAGCAGGCATGCCTTGCTGGTATCCCATCTTCTAATAAATCCCTGTAAAGTTATAAACAGCTTTCACACATTTAATCGACCATATACAAACTGTCACCTCAACAATAAAATGTAAGAGCTTTTTTTGGGGGAAAAAGCATTAAGCACACTGCAGTGCAATAGTTCGTAACATGTTCTATGGAGACATGAAATAGCTATGCAAGAAAGCTAGACAAAGTGTCAGAACGTTTTAGTTCATTCAGTGCTGGAATAATGACAGAACTCACTGGGGCTGAACAGCAAATCTTCAAGATACAGATCTAGTAATTTCTTTATATAGAAAAAGAACAGGAAAAAAGAGATTTCTAGTTGCAACATCTGAAGTTACAATTTAACAGAATAGTACAGAGAAGTTAAAGGATCCTTTATTAAAATTCAAATTGGCAGCATACGGCTTTATGGACGCTTACCACATGTGTCAGTATCACAAAGTCTGGAGGTCCTCTAGTAAGCATGTAAAAAGTTAAGATACATAAAAATGATTATAGTTTCAAGTTAGTGAAAAAGCTGCATGTCAGTAAGGAATCATAACAACTTAATTACAAATCTAAGACTGTTCAAAGTATCTGTTATTTCTAGAAATTAAATTACAATTATAGATGCTTAGTGAGTTATAAAATATTTAAATTGTAGAACAGTAGACATTAGTTATTTCTAAATAAGACAGAAACAGACTTACAGAAGGAAGTGAATAATTCCAATCTAGTTGCATCTGGATTGTAAATGCTAGATTGTGTGAAATGTGAAAACTGCCTCAAATGAACAGCTCTAATTTAATATCCAGTAACTCTTGAATTCTCTTCTGTATGCTGAACATTTCAAAAGGAATGGGGAGGAAGTAACTGAAAGCCTGTAGGTTGGGGTGTTTGAGAGCCGATTGTTTAAATCATCTTGACAGAGAGGAATTTACTAGGAAAGTCTTGAAAACAAACAGAACTTGATTTCCCACTGCCTTCCATGTCTTGTCATCATAAAATTGCACCTCACCAAAGCACAAAATTTTCTACCCTACTTGCACAAGCATAAGTTGTTCCAGCTTCACAACAGCTTTCCAAGGTCTATTTTCCAATTTACCTACCATCATATCTTACCGAGGCTTTCAACAAGAGGAAAGAAGAAAACTAATTGTGTTCAGTTTTTTTCTGCTTTATTTTTAGGCAGGATGGTTGCTGATTTTTATGCAGTTAGATTTACTATGTAGTCAATACCATTTTCATTAGTCTACCAACAAGCTGAATTCCAGGGAATATTCAGTGTTGGCCAACAGCAATGCTGCATGTGCTATTATAGCCAACAATACTCAGCTCAGAAAATTGTCCTTTATTGCAGCTATAACTGGATTATGAAAATCTTATTACTAATTGATTATTAACTCACAATAATGTAATATGTTTTCAGAAGATGCCAGAAGGCCAGCAAACACAACGTTAAATCAATATTTATTTCCTACCTGTTTCATTCATCATTTTCAAGTCCCACTACACCAAATACAAAAGGTTAAAAGAAACTTTTCTCTAGCAGTACAGAGAGATGGAAGACTAAATAAATCAATATAAGAGTAAATAAAAAAGAACTGGAGAACAGAACACTAGTCGCAATATTAAAGTAGAACAGGTGAGGGAATCCAAACATTTACGGACATTTCTTCAGCTAGCCTCCACTCCTTTTCAATAGCAGGCTTTGGTAGGCTAAGTCTGATTTTATTCCCCAAAATCATTTATCCATTATGAATTCAGACTAATTTTAGGAAAAAAAATAAAATAAATAAAATAAAATTAATAATCAGTTTAGTTTATACCTACAATTTATACATGATTTGACCAACATCAAGGAGGATGCATAGAAAAAAACATCTGACACTAAAAGATGTGCTGCCCAGATTCAAAAGCTGGTCCCAAAGAATCTTCCAAGTGAGAAAATGCAAATAAATTTGGGTAATTTCTACAATTCACAAATTTTCCAGAATTCAGAGATTCCCTTGGATTACCTGCTGGATCCATAGATCAGAATCTCTGCCTTTCTAAAGTTTCAAGGTATTAAACACTGGTTTTCTATTTCCAAGTGAAGCAAGTACTAACTACTTGAATTTAGAAGCTCCTATTTTAGATGAAAAATGGGAGCAGGAGGATGCCCAGTGGCGGCTGCGACCCTGTGGGAATCCCACACTGGAGAAGGGGAACAGTGTGAGGAGTCCTCCTCTAAGGAGGAAGGAGTAGCAGAGAACGTGTGATGAAGTGACCACAATTCCCATTCCCCATTCCCCTGTGCTGTTGGAGGGGAGGAGATGGAGAATTCAGGAGTAAAGTTAAACCTGGGAAGAAGGGAGAGGTGGTAACAAGGTGTTTTAAGATTTGGTTTTATTTCTCTGATGTGATTGGTAATAAATTAAACTAAGTTCCTCAAGTCGAGGCTGTTTTGCCTGTGACAGTAATTGGTGAATGATCTCTCCCTGTCCTTACCTCAACCCATGAGCCTTTAGTCATATTTTCCCTCCCCTGGCCAGCCGAGGAGGGGAGTAACAGAGCAGCTTTGGTGGGCAACTGGCATCCAGCCAGAGTCAACCCACCACAACAGGAAAATACATCAATTTAATAGTCTAAGCAGCCAAACGAGGTGAATGCATCTATATTGATTATTTGATGTTTGCCCTAGATATCTGCTCCTCTACCAAGCACACAGTCTCTCAGTTATGGAATAATGAAAGTTTTTCTTTGACTACACAATGATTTCCAGTATTCATAAATTCAACTCTTTCCCTCCCCAGCAATTGCTAAAGCATGCCTTTACACCACCTCCTTACTTCAAAAAAACACTTTCAAAATTAAGTTTAAAAGGGAATAAGTCAATGTTTTCTAATCCACTTTACACCTACCAGCATGAACAAAACTGAGTATGATATAACCAATATTACTCCCAGATATACAAGTGCAAGAAATATGTTTATAAATACCTGTTATATAGTCATTCAAATTTAAGTGCTTATAAATTAAAGCTGTGGGCTGTCCTATCTACAACACAGCAAGGGTAGGGAGGTTTCTGCCCTCATCTTTATATAGTGCTGCCATCAGTACAGTTCACTTTCCATAAACTCTACTAGCATGTACTGGTAATTACTCCCCAGTATGGTTCAAAAAGTGATTTAGTTTGGGGGGTGAATTACAATCATTTAAATAATAGAATCATAGAATAATGTGAGTCATCTTATAAGAATCAGGTTCAAGGGAGGCTATAAAGGAATTAAACACAGCAAATCTGAGAGAAAGGCTCAGCAGTGAGCAGATGAGGTGGTCTTTCCTTCATGTAACTGAGTCACAAAAGTGACTTTAGTTCTTCAGGCAATGAATTGATCACAATGAGGCAGAAGTGAATTTTCTGTTAAGTCATAGCTACTATGTATGTCCAAAGTAACTTCACCCTAACTCTTAAATGATACGTGATAATTGTTTATTTTAGTAAGTTCCCCTTCCTAATAATTTCTTTTCCTGCCCAAGGATAAGGGTGAACTGCCCTTATTTAAAAAGCTCTGTGTGAAGAAAGGACAGAAAAACAACAGATAGATTTTGCTGCCAAATTTACAAGAACAATGTGTGATTCTAGTTAAGGTTGATTCAATTGTTTAAAATTGCTAGAAGAGAATAAAGATATTTACTTGAAATGAAGCACATCTGCATTCCTGGAAAGACAGAGTCTTTTAAAATGAAACAAACTACTTCCAAGTACAGCCTCATCTATGAACATTAAATAAGTCAGTTACTCCTGTGGAGGTAAGTGCAGTTTAAATTGATACTGAATATGTTTTGCCAAATTTTATGCAAAGAGAGTAGACTCACAAAGGTCAACTTTAGCCAAGGGAAATCTAACTCTTTAGTCTCCCGTAAGGATAATTTAGAACATGTGAAGTTAGCCTCCAGCTTTAAATTGCTCTTACACTAATGAGCTAGAGAGAGAGAAACAGCTACTGCATGAGTGAGAGCCTTGAAAAATTCACATTGTGTGCAGCAGCAGAATAGTCCACAAATAGCTCTTACAGACTGCCTCTCCTAGAGGCGCTAAGGGCAATCACTTCGCAAATGGATCAGTTTGCAGTGTGTCCATCCAGACTAGATTGTATCTGGCTAACTTGAATGCCATTAACAAAACTGCAACAACACGGACTTTAGTATGAAGAGACAGGTACAGCTCCAAAGCTTAATTTAAGAATCAAATCAAGTGGTCCAATAAAATGTTTAATCCCTTTCTAGAGATGATTGACAAGATAGGCTTGGCTTGGTGACAACTCAGAGCAGGATCCTAAGTTAAGGTCTCTGCATTCATGATAAATCCATAATACTAGTCCTGAAAAAACATACACAGATGTATGTATTAGCATTGGGTCCCTTACACAAAAAATAAAGTTTCAGCAGTGCGTTAGTGCTGTAGGAACACAGCAAGCTGCCTCAGCTGCCTCTGTATGTCTTACCAACTGGTTAATATTGTCAAATAAGCTCTCAAGTCTGACTAAATTACTAAATTAAATATAAATGACAATGTGGGCCTCTCTTGGCCACACAGAAATTATGCCAGGAAGGTCATTACGCTTCCTGGACATGACTTAAAACTTATACATCAAAAATTGAAAATTAAATTTAATGTCCTGAAGGATGCAAAAGAGAGTAAAGGATGCAATTTAATCTGTGGGAAAGACTTTGATCTCCTGTTTTGTTATTTCTCCTGTTTCTCATGATGTCCCAAGAAGTTAAGAAGCTACTCGGGCATCTTCTGAGTCAGCATGTACTCCCTGCATTAAATATAGGAATAAAGCTTGGAGAATCTGCTCACATGGAGCTGGCTTAGGCTTGCTTAGCTAATGAGGGTGGATGGGACCATGTCATAAGGCAAGACTGCTAAAGGCATATTCTTACAGGATTCAGCTTTACACCACTATAATACATAAGCATGTAGCTCACAAGACTGGACTGTGTGCCAACACTATACTTCAGAAATCAGGCTCTCCGCTTAAATCAACAGACACATACCATGTACAGCATAGCAATTGATGATCTTGTCTGGTAATTTTTGGTGGAACCCAGTAGCGTGGGGACATCTACTCCATGTTAATGGGTTTTTTTCCATTTGTGAGTGGTCACTTCTCTGCCTTAGACATCCACATATTCATGCAAATTCTTGGAGATAATACGCAACTCCTGAAAGCTGCAAAAGGCATAGGAGTGATACATACTCTGTATTTTTAATTCCGCATTTCATCTTTGCATTCTTTTCATCTATAGAGTTATGGGATACTGCAAAGATCTGCAAAATATTAAGCTTGTAAGTTATTTGGGTAAGTAGTTTATGCTTTTGTGGTTGAAAAAATAATGAATAGTGATAAAATGAAGTTATTTAATAAAACAATGTGGTTTACACAATGAATTCTGATGTTTTATTCTTAGTTTGTGCCTACTTGGAAGACAAAAATTAACAATCTTAATGCCTTAGAACTATCTCTCAGCACACGACACTTTTAGTGTATTGTATTTTACAAGCACTCACAGCTGAAAGAAAAAAAAAAATCCATATTTTAGCACTATTCAACAATAGAATTCTTCCATTCTATCTTTATGCAAAATTCAATAAAATAGTAATTCTAAAAGACACATTACACCCTAGAATTTTATTTAACAGAAAGGTCTGAAGTCGAGTAATAACCTCACACTTACTATGAAAAACCTTTTTTTCAGCCTTTAAGTATCACCCAAATATAAGAAAAGTCTACCTCTTATTCTTGAGCAGGTTTGTCCCGAACTGCAAATTGAGTTGAAAGAGCACAAACCCCCCAAGCAAACAGTCTGAACCTATTTAACATTATTTCCCTAAAATTTATAATGATACAGTGCTTTACTATCATAGGATTTTTCAAAACACTGGAGTCACAGTAACAATGAAACAAAAGATAAATGCTTAAAACAACATTCAATATCACAAACAAACTTCAAGTAGAGGTCTACATCACATAGGAGAGCACCCACTCTACCTACCTTAAAGTCTAGCCAAATATGGTCACCCAGTTTATCTGCCATAGCCCATGAAGACAAATGGCCACTTCTAAAGAAGGGACTGATCACTTCCTTCAAGATTTTTACTGACTAAAAGGAAGCCTAGGCAATTTGCTTAGACTAGACATTTTTACAGCTGAAGCAGGTAAGCCAGATCCACAGTATTTACAGTAGAAAGTGGAAAATCTTGGGTTGTTTGAAAACCCTGATCTAAAAAATATCTTCCCAGGGACTATACAACTTCACAAAGTTGCTCCATCAATTGGTCAACTCAAACCCAACTTCACACTTCGGTAAACATTCAAAACTAATCCTCATTTATAGATAAATTTGCTGTGACTGGCTCTTTGACCTTAGGAACTTTGACTGGATATGCTAGTACTCTGAGTGCGAGAAGTTGCCTTCATTTCAATTTCCATTTTATACTCTCAAGAGATGATAGAAGTGTAGACCCTTCCATATTATCAGGAAAATTCCTTTCTCCCCCACCCCACAAACAAACAAACAAACAAAAAAAAAAGACCACACAAAAGGTTAAGAGAGCAATTATAGTCTGGCACCTCATCTAATCTGTCGAAGTCAAGTATATATGAAGAGCTGCAGTTCTGAAATTGCTGTTACTTTCTAAATAAATGAACAGAGGCAGCATAACCTAGTGTGGAACTTACAGCCAAGTGTCCCAGATCATTTCCCACATTTTATTGCCAAGGACACCAGCCAGTGGAAAACGACCATGAAGATAATCTTGCCTCACAAAAAATCATAAGAGCACAATCCAAATAGGGTCAAATCTACAAGAGCCTGGAATGGTACTAATGGACTTAAAACATAAGAAAATTGACTAACAAATCAAAAAATCCACAAGCTAGAGAAAATGCAATGGCAAGTGCTGAATGAAGGCCAGTGCAGCCAAAATAACGCACTGGAAGTTTAAGAAACTTAAGCATGGAATTTAGCATTAACAGCACCAAAGCAGTCCTTGAAGTTCTACTCAGATAATATACAGCATCTAAATTTGACAAATTCTGATTTTCTTTCTTGTAGCTTTTGTTCATCCCAAACCGAAGCATTAATTCTCTTTAACCCTCCTATCAGCAAAGAACCATTTGTCATTAAGATGAAATTCCTGTCAAAAAAAAACCCCAAAAGACAACCTTCCTCCTCCAAAACCCCCACTTTTTTCTGACCTTTACAGAGGAGATGAATGAAGGAGATGAAGTAATTGCAAACCTTTCAGAAAGTAATAATAGAAACGTTAACAGCAATCTAGTTTATTCATACAAGTCCTTCCTCTAATTGTCCTCCAGCATGGCCTTGGATTATATCCAACTGAAAGCTGAATTAAATGCATACATTATTGGCATCACTACATGACAAATAGTGTGGAAAAGATGTGCAGTTTCTGCCTTACATCCACAACTAATGCAAGCCAATTAAAATCTTTTAATAATGGTTGAGCAAACCTGAACACACACAAGTAAGTGTCATGATTCAATCCGGTCTCCATCTCACCCCACTGAAATTCATTTAAATCTCAAAAAGATCTGTTCTTCCCATAGTCTATTTTTTATGCCTGAGATAAAATAAAAACCCACACAACAACCCGGAAACCCCCAAAACCCACAGAAGACAAAATAATCATTAACACACCGAGTGGTCTTTCTGGCCACCTTTTGTTGAGCTTTGGGAGCAGGCTTGGATTCAATGAGGTAACAACACAAGTGCAAGCCCTGAACATAGATATACCGCAGCAGAAGCTGCACTTAGCCTAGTCACATACGGAAGCAAGCTGTACTGGGTTTGGTGACTGGTTTTGTGGGGATTTCTTTATGCTGTGCCAGAGCAACATTATGGTTTGATGCTAATTACTAGTTGATGTGCAAATCAGGAACTCAGATCAATACAAATCACAACACAACATTCTTTTTTTTCCATACCTATGCACACTGTTTGGAAGGCAATTTTACTTATAATGGTACACTTCTCTGCAAAGCAGCACAGGATCCAGAAGAGAGTTTCTAATGAAGCAGCAGCAGATATACAGAGCAGTATCTGAAAACCCTTGAGAATGCAACCTTTTGGGATGGACTCTGAAAAAGATAACTTTTCAACCAAGGAGAAAAAAAAAGGAGCATAACATCATCCTTGATAAAAATTATGAGGATATGTTCAATTCTACACATCACAAATCCTCACACATAGCCCCAGAGGTCATAAGATATTCATAATGTTACTGTATTATGCTTAACTGGAAAATAACAATCTTATCTAACTTGTCTTTTCAAAATTAAAAATGTCAGAGGGACAATTATAAGTACTTCATACTATAGGGAAGTATGCATTGGTATTTGTGAACAGCTATACAAGAGTTAAGAAAAAATCTTCATATCTCTCTCTGGAATAAGATATCTGGAAATTCTTAACATTCCCTATCATTTTTTTGTAAAAAGGTAAATTTAAAAATATAGCTAGTGACTAGTGACGTAACAGGAATAAGCAAAACAAGAATCAGATACAGTTCCTACCCATTACACAAAAGGTTAATGACTTTACCTAACTGTGGTGCTGACTAAAAGGTAATTAAGACAATTGGTAAGAATATTACAGAAAATATGATTGTAAAGTCTGTGTTTTGGCTAAATTACTACATAATCTTGTAATTTTCTGCTCTGTTTTTTAAGATCATTACAGAAATGAACTCAGTCTCTTCATTTAGTCTAGCTTTCACGCCTCAGAGTGACACTTGATCCAGAGACAGAATGAGATTTATGGTCCAATATATAAGTCCAAAGAGATATATTTTAACAATCAAATCCACTGAAAAGTATCTCATCTCTAACATTTAGTGATGTAAGCTACATGAATTGTACCCAGAGGCAATAAAATGCCCCTAAAGTCCTTAGGGACCAGCGAAAAGACTAGCATGTGAAGGCACCCCCATACTTGTGTCAGTCATGACTGCACTACAGAAAAAGCTTTTACACCTACATTTCCTTGCTGAGTTGTCAAAGATTGCCCTATGAATATTTTATGTAAAATATTTGATTAGAAATACATCACTTAATGAATTTTAACTTCATGCTCTGTCAGGTAGAAAGGTTCTTTTTACATTATCATTCAGAGACCAGCAGTTAATGTCATTATGTGTAATAACTCCATATATTTGTTTGTATCTTGTTGGTTATTTACCTCTGTTTTAAACTGTCACACTGTTTGTCATATATTTTTGAAAGGAAGCCCAGTAGTTAGCTATTGATTCTTCTAAGACTGGTTCTTGTCAGGCCTAAGGAATTTCTTTGCAAACACTGTCTGCACCATTATTACCAACTTCAGCACCAAGTTATGCTGTTTGCATTTGTCAGGATTTCATACCTGCCTAGAAAAACTCTTCTCATCACAAATGCTACGTTAAACATGAAAACCTCCTGGTTTCAGTCAGATGACATCTCTGACATCTAACAGACTCCCCACCGCCACCATTTTTCTCCACAAGTTCCTAATAAATGCTACCCCTGATACCAGGAAAGATCATTTATAGCTGGGTAACAGTCATAGCACCTTCTATCCTAGAGCACTGGCTAGAATGCAAATCCTCTACAAGCATTTGGTGTTCCCCTCTGATTCTGAAAATGTAAGAAAGGTCAGAACTCAGTGGTTTATACTTCTCACAAACAAATAAAGGATTGCCCCATCTTCTAGGCAGAACACGGTTTCTCATTAACACTGACAGCACAGTCTGTATGAACTGCAAAAGTTATGGTTTTGGTTAAAGGCAGTAAAAAACAGTAGTTAGGCAGTGAACAGGATTTCCAGAGCTGTCTCCTGCAACCAAACAACACAGTGACAAATTACAGAGTTTGAAGAATGCTCATCAAGTATTGCAGACATGTAATTCCCTGTCTAGAAAAGTCAGAGTCAGCAACAAAAGCCATTTGGAACAAAAAGAAAGAAGAAAGAATTCTGATTAGGAGTTACATACAAACAGGAATGATGAAAAGGAGGAGTTATGTATAAGAGATCAGGGTGGTACAATCAAAAGCTGAAAATAGATATCTCAGCAAATGAAAGTGAAATCAAGAGATTTTTTACACATGAAAAAGTATCCAGGCATTGCCACCTGATCCTGAAAGTCCTGCTTCAGACAATTTAAAATTGTTCATCAGAAAAATCAGATGTACATTTGCAATGAATTCTGACATTGAAAATGATGATATTTTTTTTCCAAAATCAGAACTGATACAAACTAGAAACATTAAAATTCTCTATTTTTGGCTCTAAATACCTCACCAAATGCATGGCACATTATTTAGATGTTTTTTAAAAAAATTAAAAGCTACCACAATCACATTTTGGTTATGTTTAAAAAAATATCCGTAATTTCACTGGCTACAGGGAATCCACACGGGAAGTGCAGCTCTGCTGCTGCTCAGGGAAGTTCTTGCCTTTTCTGGTTTTGCATTTTAATCACTAAATCAAGTATCTAAAGATTCCCCCACCTCTAGTACTTAAGCTCACAATTACAGTCTCTGCTCGTTTGAATGTCTAGTCAAAAGCCAAGTACCTTCCACAACATGTGCTGCAATCATTTTGTCTGTAACAAAGATCTATGCCTTGCACAAAAGTGCACCCTTTTCTCAACATTTTCAAGAGCTGCAAACAATCTGTTAGGCTATATCACTGCTAGTCAATCTCAGAAAAAAATATACTGGACTTGAAAGCACTGTGATAAGAAAAGCCTTTAAAACATCCTGACATCGTGATAACAGATGCCATGGGCCATTAGCAATTCTACCTTTACAATCCCAGGAACATCAGAACATTAAAAACAATTTTCAATGGAATTAAAAAAAAAAAAACAACAAAAAAAAAAAAACCAACAACAAAACCCAACAAACCAAGATAGGGGAAAATGACGCTGTTTTCAGGAAATCACATCTATTCATGAGAACATTTTTGATTCTCATATTTGACTTTGATTATATTATCCACCCAGAAAATCTCTGCGGCATTCATTTCATCTCCTGATTTAGAATAAACATGCCAGGCAGTGCTACTCTAACATCTACTATATTTTTTTCTTTTTATATTTTAGCAGATCAAAAAAGCATGAAATAGTTTAGGAAAAATCAAGAACTATAAGAATAAAGAGTAAAATTCAGATTTATCAATCTTTAGAATTACACCCTCACCATTCCTAAGTACTAGCTCCCCAAAACATGCACTTTCATAACCAACCAATCCAAACTAAAACAGCCAACCAAACAAAAAAGTCCCTAGCCATTTCCAACTACCTGGTAGCTGTGAGCCAAGGATGTATAATAGCACAGTGGACCCAACATGGGATCTTTCAAGGATTAAGAGATTATCAGATTCACTGCTATCAATCATATGGGTTGTAACAGGAGGATGTCAATAAGGTTATACTATACTGTATACACCAACTTCATTTCTATTGACGAGGTGATAGGTTATAGTCCTAAAGATACCATAAATGAAGAAACAAAGACACAGGTTCTTTTGTCTATTTGGCTATTATCTAGTACAGACATCTCTTAAAGTGCAATTCTTTGCTAGAGATTTCTATGCTACACTGAATCAATGTCATGTATTCACTTCAGGGGTTTCTGTGCCGAGAAGACTATAAAGCAGTTCACAGTCATGTAATCCCAAATAAAGCACAGATGTACCTATCCCCTCAGAAAAACATTTCACACCAGTTACCCAGAGTTTGAACAATTATGACATTTTTTATTATTAAATGCTCTCTGTGCAGTCCTCATAATTGTATTTCCAGCTCCCCAAATTCTCTCAATAATGTAGTGTAGCAATTGTAGAAAGTTAACTAACACTGAAGTGTCTAGAATAGAATCACAATGCTTCGCAAGCTGACAATAGGCAGATTTTGTGTGGCAAAAATTGTGCAGCAAAAATATTCCCATACAAATGAAAGCTGGTGACAGCTTTATTTAGTTCACTACTTAGCTCATTCTTTTTGATTGCACATAGCATCTAGAGCACATGTTCAAATTAACACATTTGTTAACTGTTCTATTAGGAATCCTACTTAAGCTCACCTCTCCAGTTCTTCAAACAACATACAGTGTTGGGTTTGGGTTTTGGTTTGGTTTTTTAATGTGAAGAGCTGCCTCCATTAGATTGCCCCCTGGCAGAAGAGGTAGCACTATTCAATCACTAGTTTAGATTGCATGGTTTGAATTCTCAGCTGCAGCAATTCATCACATGTTTATTTATGTTACATATTTTTATCATGCACATGTCAAACCTGGTATGTGAAAAAAACATATAATGAAGGTTTTTAACAAAGACACGAAAATGCATGGGCACGTGTTTGGGTAACCTCAGTGCATGTCTCCTTTGCTTGTAGCATAATGAGCATCTACACAGTTACATGTTCAGT
>JANHGB010063511.1:0-24733 GCA_026283785.1 Coracopsis vasa | reverse complement strand
CCTGCCCCTCTACTCTGCTCTTGTGAGACCTCACTTGGAGTATTGTGTACAGTTCTGGTGTCCTCAGCATAAAAAGGACATGGAACTCTCGGAACAAATCCAGAGGAGGGCCACGAGGATGATCAGGGGACTGGAGCACCTCTCATATGAAGATATGGTGAGAAAGTTGTTCTGCAGTTGTTCAGCCTGGAGAAGAGAAGGCTTCATGGAGACCTCAGAGCAGCCTTCCAGTATCTGAAAGGGGCCTAATAAGGATGATGGGGAGGGACTATTCGTTAGGGACTGTAGTGATAGGACCAGAGGTAATGGGTTCAAAGTTAAACAGGGGAAGTTTAGATTGGATATAAGGAGGAAGTTCTTTACTGTGAGGGTGGTGAGGCACTGGAATGGGTCGGCCAAGGAAGTTACGAATGGTACATCCTTGGCAGTGTTCAAGACCAGGTTGGACAGAGCCTTGAGTGACAAGGTTTAGTGTGAGAGGTCCCTGCCCATGGCAGGGGGGTTGGAACTAGGTGATCTTAAGGTCCTTTCCAACCCTAACTGTTCTATGATTCTATGATATAAATGGTAGACAATACAGAAATGATTAAAAAAACCCAAGTGCTAGCTTCAGTCATTTCTTAGTTTTAACCTGACTTGAAGGAACTGCACACAGTCCAAACCCAAACAAAATCTTGCATTAATTTTTTCTTCCAGGCTTAATATTCTTTCCTTTAAAGCAGGACAAAGTAAATTTATTTTAATTACTGACCTTACATAAAATAGAAGGGTATACATTCACTAATAAAGCCTGCCACAATTATAACCCCATTTAAAAATTCTAATTGGGAAATAAAGCTTGTAACAGGTTTTCTAGCTGGGAATCTTAAGAGATCCTGGTTATACTGAGGTGATTTTCTGGAGTAAAGGTATGTGGTCCACATTCCATGTGGTAAACTCAGCACTGTGAAAGGCTGTTAGCCCATTTTGGAAATGGTCAGGCAAATCCACTCTCTTCTGGATCTAGAACAATTTACTCCACTTTTGCTTTTTTTATTCTTGTTCTGTATTGCATGAGTGCCAGATACTAATGTTGTCTGAAAGGTTAATCTAACTTTACTCGACCCATGTTTACCTTCAAGTTGCCTTCCTTTCCATACCTTTTGGACAGCTAGCAGACATGAGTAAGCAAATGCTTCTGCTTTTATGGTTACTTTTGTGGCTACTTATAACTTAACAGTCTCCAATAGAGTGAATGAAGTATTGAAGATCTGATAGCGCAATATAACGAATCTGGTGCATGGTGTTCTGTGATGAGCATTCCTCATTTTCCTCTGTCTGTACTGTCTCCTGTAATGACTTCTTCACTAAGATGGGCTGATAATGACAATGGTCTACCTTTTGCATTTAGAAATTGGCTCTCTTTGAATTCTTGTCCTTTCTCTTATGAAATCTTTATTTATAAATCACAAGAAAAAAGAAAGAATCTCCCAAACCACTCCCAAAATTCAGGGCCTGACATTAAGCCTCTCTGGCTGGGCTATAGGAAGCATAATTTCAAATCCGCATATTTGTAGGAGAATTTCTGAATAGTTTCATAAGATAGTCTCAAGATGAGAGAAAAACTTGTTTAAACCAGATAAATTAAAAAAAAAAAAATTGCTCAATTGTACCTGCATACTTCATGCCAGTTTTTCTTACCCACACAGACTAGGAAGGAGAAAATAAATACCAGTTCAATTCATCATAGTACTTGCTTACTTGTAACTTCAGAGCCGAGTAGGATGCATAAAACAGAACTTATGCAAGAACATATTTAGTGCTTTATTAGGCTTTGTTTGGCCCACTGAGCAGAAAGGCTGTTCTTGGTGTGAAATGGGCAAGTTCAACAAGAGAAGCCTCCTTGGAACTCAGAAGCATGAATAAGGAGAACAGAGGAGGGCTTGATGTGTGGCATCCAGGCCCAAGTCTGCAGTGGCCCATTGTATTTTGTTTCAGTAATTGCTGAAAGCAGGACAACATGGACTGAGGGAATATCTACAGGACAACTTAATTCACTTTTGAACTCTATGAAAAACCTTAACTTGAATCCACTTACTTGCTTAATTTTGGAATATGGGCCAGATCCAGCTGAGATCTTGGCACATCCCATTATGCTGCCGGGTGTAATGAATAACAATGATGGCAGTCCTGAGGAGAAACATTTCTCATCATGCTCTGTATATGCAAAAAAGCAGAGCTTGGGGCCAAGCTTATGGAAAAAAAAAAAAAAAGTCTTATCTGTCGTTTGCTTCCAAACTCCTCCTTCCTTCTTCTACCCTACTAATGACTCAAACTTTCAAATTCAGAAAGCTCTGCTAATCTATGAATAGGTTTTTTCCTATTTTCTGGGTCTTCTTGAAGTTTTATTTCTACATTTGCTCAAATTTTCTTCGGACAGTGTTGTGGGGGAAGGGATGTTCAAAACAAAGCTCAAGAAAGAAGAGCCCATGTTATAAGAAGTGTTGACTTTCAAAGAACTACACGGCTTAAAATAAGTGGAATGATCTGTAGCAAACACGATCCCAGTATGAGTACAAGAAACTGGATTATTTTACTCTGATAACCTGTGACTTTGCAAGTTCTAAGCCTAAGTCAAGCCATTAAACAGTGCCATAAAATGGTTAAATGTGAAAGACTGCAGTGAGTAATTCAGCGAGTAATTCAGCATTGCAGAATATGGTATTAAAAAAAAATTCCAGACCAAAAAAGGAATAGCATGAAAAGTGGCATGTTGTAGATAGCTGGCTGCAAAGCTCTCAAAAGTAGTTGCTTAAATCAAATAGGAATGCAAAGAAAGTCAAATAGTAAATATTCCTCCTTTGTGGGTTAGGCAGTGCATGCTAGCCATGGACATTTTAATACTTAACACTTCAATCACCTCATTATGAAGTTAACACTCTCCACACAATGAAGTAACAAGCCAGAGGGGCATACAGAAAGTAGTATGGCAAATTTAGCATATTAGAAAATATGCTTAGGAGCTTGGTAACACAAACCTGCTGGCAAATCCTTAAAAATATCAACCACTTTGTTAAAAAAAAGGTGTAGTGTCTCCTCAATGACTTGCAGCATGGGGCCTGATAACAAAGCATTGCATTCATAAAGATATATGAGTCTTTAAAGAGATGCCTCAGAAGTGTTTCTGCATTATGCAGCTAACCTCCTTCCCTTAATTTTAGGGCAAGTAGGCATTAACTATTACTAGATTAATTTATGGGATGTTGATTGTCTCCACAGCCCATAACAATATTAATTACTTGCAAACCAAAATAATTTTGTTTCCATTCCCCTCAAGGCCCTTGGGTTCTCTCTAGAGGAAATGTCTTTTTCTGTTTTGGCTTATCAGTAGATATTTATTTATTATTTTAGGGCAGAGGTTTTTTTTGGAGGCATTAGAGATGGAAAGGACTGATTTAGTCATTTAGGACTAACTTAGTCACAGGCATGGTCTTGCAGTTCAGCCCATTATCAAGTGACCTTGGTTCTTGCTGTATTTCCCCATGCTACTGTCTTCTAGCACTCATAATAGGGGAATTCCCCTGAGATTTAGAATTGAGTCTCCTTTCTCATCTTTTTCGTCTGTCCTTTGACATTGACCCTTTGTCCTTTACTTTCTTCTGCATGGCTTCATCTTTGAAAAATGTTATTTTACTTAACACATCTACCAAGAAAAGCAGAAGTGAAGTTGCATTAACAGTGTACCACTTTTCCTCTTACAGACAGATCACTGATTGGGAATACCAGAAAGTACCCTCTGGTGTTATCGTTTTCCTGTAGCTGCCTGAGACTCTACTATGCAATAACGATATGTCAGTCTTACAGGGAATAGGGAACCTGAGGCCCTTGGTAGAGAAAAGTGTCTCTTTACATAAACAGGTAAATCCAGAGGATATCATTCCAATATCTTTAAGAAATAAAAAATGCCAACAAGTCCTTAAAATCTGGGTATTGAAGTCTTACAATTATATAATGGTCTGGAATGAATGGTGTAGAAAGACACTAATTAACAGATAGTTTGCGAATTATTGCTGAATGTAGCAAGTTTTCCAGAATTTGGGCTACATCTGGAGCTTGACCCTGGCTGAGTCACTGGGATAACACTGATGCACAAGTGCTAAAAAGAACAATAATGTAACAGTAAGCAGCAATACAAAATCTCTCTCCACACTGGGGATGTTTAAAGGATGAAGTTTTAAAGGTAACTACTTACAGTGAACAACATGTGAGCCTTTCAGTCTGCCTCTTCTGCCTTTTGGTTGCAGCTCTCGAAGTTTTTATTGATAGATCTGAGAATGAAAGTCCAAAATTCATCTGTTCAGAATTGAAATTACAGTGAACAGTAACCTAGCTGTCCAGTCAAGCAAACTGTTTGCCTTTTATTGTCTATTGTTTTAGAAAAATCTGTAGCTTTTAAAGTGTGATTTGATTTAACATGGCAGCCTTTGATGATTTTAAAATGTATTTCAGACACAATAAATGGTCTATGCTAATAGCTTAATTGATTAGCTAGCTTTCTCTTCAGTGCTTTACTCTTTAACTAGTTCCTAGTTTGTAACACATTTGTCAATGCAAACCTCCTTACTCTTTGAGCAGAAATTGAAAATATTATCCAAACTAAATACAGCAGTTTCACTTTGTCACTGGCCCAATATAGGATATAGATATAATTTGAATTTCTGACTGAACTGAGGGTAAGATTTTGAACTGAGGGTAAGTTTAGCTTCATGTTTATCAGTTAATCCTTTTCCATCAAGTTTTCAAGTATGATACGAGTTTGATTTGTTCTTCCTTGAGTTTGATTTGTTCTTCCTTTTGCATGTATGTTTTAAAAATCCCTGCTATATTTTTCCTTTCAAGTGACATAATTACTTCAGGATGTCTTTACTTTTGTCTTGTTATTTTTGCTGGAAACCATGAAAATAAACAGCTCCTTGGCAGCCATATATATCATACTGACCCAATTTATAGCATCTGCCTTACAACTCTGTGTGCCATCATTTGCCAAGTGTTCTGTAACTCCAAAGTAATAAGAAAATAACAGTGAAGTGTTCTTACCCTTCCATGCTCTCTATTCTGTATCCCACATGTCCCACAGAGCCTACATAATGAAATGTTTTGTTTGATAGATTGTTGAGTCAGCACCGAGAAATTGAGTCAAACCCATGCTGGAAGTATTCATTGAGCAATGCTTATGGCTCCCCAGGCCAAAGTTCCTGCATCAGCTGTAAAATATACAGTGCTGTATCTGTTACTAAAGAAAGCTGTTGAAGAGCAGTGCTTAATTAGCAAATTTTAGTGGCAGAACAGAATATCCTTCCGCAGACATGAAAAAAAAAACCAACATAGCAATAGAAAACACATGCATAAAATGGTACCTAAATTCTTTGAATTAAGTTTTGCTGTCAGATATGTATATGTCGCTTTCCTCTGATTTTTAGCACACTGAAATTAACATTGAGTTGGGGTTTTTTTTTTACTTCTAAACTGTATTTGTGAACAGCATGGGTCCAAGTCAATTTGGTATACACAGTTTACTATGTAGCTAGCACTTTGCAGCCTTCTTCTAAAGCCTTACTGTGCATTTTGGAACATTAAAATAGTAAAGGAATGAAGTGTTCACTGAGCTTTAAAATTACCTTTTTTTCTTCTTTTTAGCTCAAACTCTGGAAGACTAATGTAAAAAGAATTAGTACATTTCTTTCTGCTAGCTGTAGATAGAATACTTCCTTTTCTTCCTTCTCCTTTCCTCTTATACCTTCCCAGAGAGAGGCTGACAAGATTATATTCTGAGATCTGCAGAACAGAACTGAAGAACTCCATCCTATTGGTTTCTGAAAGCTGACTCTTTCATCTTCTCAGCTGTTAGATTTCTTTTGTGTTTTTTCTTTTTTTTTTCCTAGTGTAGCTTCCTCCTCAATGAATTTCTGTGATTTTTCCACTAGTAAATATGTCAGCCAGATTCTCAAGATTTTCTTCATTTCCCTAGACTTTCTGCAGCCTGGCTATTTTTGCTGGAGCATGTTAAAAATTATATTCTATATGGCTTCAGAAAGGAATGATCTAGTTGATGACTCAGATTAATTCTTTGGGGGCTATCACTTGTCCTTATTTTGAGTGATATTCTCATTGCATAGTTTATGAGAACCAGCTATCTGAAAGAAGTAATGAGATGTAAAAACTGTAGTAGGT
This sequence comes from Coracopsis vasa, assembly GCA_026283785.1. Taxonomy (NCBI): domain Eukaryota; kingdom Metazoa; phylum Chordata; class Aves; order Psittaciformes; family Psittacidae; genus Coracopsis; species Coracopsis vasa. Next base: position 18,523 of record JANHGB010063511.1, on the reverse strand, counting down.
AGGGAAAATAGCAGAAAGGGGGAAGCTGTGAGGTAGGCAAGCCTAATGATACCTTTCTTATTCATTATTTTTTAAAGAGAGATGAATTGCAAGAGACAAGGAAAGCATGACAGTGCAGAAGGTGCAGAAAACATCCCTGAGGCTGAAGCTGGCCCAAGACTGCCCCTCTCACCATGATGGTATGCGCCATAACTTGTGGGCTGTAGAAGCATGGCTATCCAGCCTTACTCTTTTCTCCCCAAGACCTTGCATTCCTTCTTGAAGTGGTGTCTCAGTGAAAAAAGAGAAATAAAAGAGCTTTAAGAGAGAAATAAAAGAGCTTTACCCTCTCTTGCTTAGGAGGCTATTAAACTGGTGTCTCCTGCATCCTGCACCTGATTCCATGGGTACCACACTAGAGGCACATTGCTCCCTCACCACCACTGACCAAGCTGCTCATACCAGATTGAATGGCTTCAGGCATACTGCTCAATTTCCCAGATGGCTTATGTCTGCCTGCCATTTGCATATGCCCTAAATAAAACCTGATTTATTTTCAACAGGGCCTGTATACACCATAGCTTACACAACCACATAAACGTGAATGTTAGACCTGGAATTTTCAAATGCGTTTATCAGATTCCTTAACTATTTTATTTCATAGAAAATATTTTGCCATCCAGACTGTTTCACAGCACATATTTAACAACTTAAACAGTCAAATAAACAGAAAACACTTGAATAATCTTAATGGTTTTGGTATCCTAAGTTAGCTGAGTCATAACAGGTGTGGAGAGGTCAGACCAGTAGGGCCATTAAATCAAAGTTAAATCATCAGGTTTCCCTGAATACATAGAAAACAACATAACATTTTAAGTCATGGACCTGGGCCTAAATAAATGTACTTTTCTTTTTCTGCATGAGCTAGATCTGCAGCTGACTAGCTTGCCACAGAAGCCAAAGTAGAGGTGGGAGTAGTTGGCGTCTTAACAGCTTTTTCACCCACACTTCCCTCTCATCTCTGCCCTAAAATTGTCCTCTCAGAATTGTCTGACACCTCACACGATCAGGAATTATGAGGAAGGACATATATAATTCATTTTATCAGCATATTTTCCCCTCACTCCTCACCCCCCATTATTCAGATTTTGCTTCCATGCACAGCTGTGTCTTAGAAGTCCCAGCACTTCACCAGGTCAGCTGCTTTCATGGGTGTTGCTTTATGTCTCGGTCTTTGGAGGAATGTAAGTCGATCAGTCAGGAATAGGTGAAAAGAGGAAATAATACAAGTTTCCCACACACAGATACTTGTTCATGTCTATTCAAAGATGCACCATCTGATAATTACTGAGGAATTGGATTTTTCATTATATGACAGAACAGGGAAACTGGTTTCCGCAGTGCTGAGATCCTAAAGTATTTTGAAACCAGTTTCATTCCATTAAAGCAATTAAGTGTTTGCAGCTACAAAAGATGACTGAAACCACTCTTTAAAATCATGGCTATAAAATCTCTGCTTACTAAGTGAACATCATATAACTGCTTGGTGAGGATGGATAAAACATTCAGAATGTGTTACATGCACTCTCAAACATAAAAACAGTTTAAAAATTCCACTTTCAATTAAATACAATAATACTAGTTCAGTACTTAATTTGAAAAACTTTCTAATTAGTTAACCCATAGCAATGCTCCACACTGAAGCTACAGAAATAATATAACACTTCTGAAAATTTACATAACGTACAAGTTGACATTAATATATCCTACAGCATGCAGTGAGTATTATAAAAATATTAGTGAAAACTGCTACAAACATTGAGTTGTGTTCTGCTATAGTTTTGCTTTGGAAGTAATGAGCACCCATAGCTGTTAGCGCCTTTGCCTTTAAAGTTGTTGTCTCACAACTCTCACATTACAGTTATTTCTGCTATATACTTGTGAGTTTTGAGAGACTATAAGGACGTGGCTACCATACATCCTTTCTTTCTACAGTGCACTGTAATTCCATTTAAAGTTGGTATCAGTCATCAAGCTTTTAGACACTATACAAACAAAAAGCACATTTTTTATATGTTTTTGTGACTATCTCCCTGAGCAGTGATAGTTTGTTTACAGAGTTGCTCAGCAGCTTCACCTTCCATTGACTTCAGTTGCTGGCTCTTCAGGTTTACAAAGGGAGGAGTGATGGAAAAGAGAGCATGTATACTATTTTAAGAGCTATACTGCTAGATTTTTGTAATATTTAGATCCATTCAGAACAGGTATTTCAGTTTATTTCTAAACATTTTGCTTAAACAGATTACTATGTGTGCTTAGCAAAAGCAAAGAAAACCATAAGCCTTTTAGGGTTTTCAAAGCAGCTGAACCAGTTCTCTGTCCACCATCCACTGAAATTTTTTGGGATTTGACTGTCTAATTCCCCTATACTTTACTGAAAATACCATCTTTGTGGCCAGCTGTGGAGAAGCCTTAACACACATCATCTTAACACACAATTAAAACTACAAAGGCAGGCCAAATACCACAAAATTGTGCAGAAATTAAGGGAGCTCTGCATTCAGGGAGCTTACGTATTTGGGAGAAGGTAAGATAAAATGTCAGATCCTAAAGAAGATGAGTATTTTAGCATCATCTGAACTACTTTTCACCAGAATAAAACACAGAAAATTCTAAATAGTTTGATTTTGAGGAATTAGCCTCGTATAGAACCTATTTTGTAATGACCATCTATGTGAACTTTTGGAAAATTACAATTAATTAGCAGCCACCCTGATACTTTATGACCAAAATCTTACACACGTGAATAGTTCCATTATTGTCCACAGGAGCATTATTCATGCTTATCATGATCTTATAATGAAAAATCTTATCATTTACTTCTGCATTTGACTCTCAAAAATTTTAATTTTTACCATAATGTCCTCAAAATGATGGAAGATTTTATGCTAAATGAAACAGAATAAAATTATAATAGATATGGTAAAAAGTATTTGTTTCCATCCTCCAAATTTTTCTAAACTCTGAGGCTACAGGCAGTTAGATGTTTTCCAGACATCCTTAGTGTTAGAAGCGTCATATTAAAAGTGAACCTTAGGGAATAATGCGTTCCTATTTTTCTGAAATAAAAAGCCAGAGTTAGCTAATGTTAGGTGAGTGTTTTGAGGCCATTTAAGAATGAACACAATCAGAAATGCCACAGTGGAAATAGGAAATATGAAATACATAAGGGTTTACGGAAGCTGAAGTTAATATATTTTTTTTTTTTTTTTTTTTTTTAGGCAGAGAGGCTGTATCCCAAAAACCTGTGTCAAACTGGAATACTCTGGATTCCACTCTCTGATTCCTGAATTGACATTGCCTAGTTAATATCAGCTTTGGCCTTCTTACGTCTACCCCATCCCTAAGATTAAGTAAAATGGATACAATAAGGCAATGATGAGATGCTTGGCAATATTTATGAACCCCAAACTATACAGCCCTGATCTTTCAGACCTTACTTCGCAGAAATTCTGATATAGTTCTTTTCATCATGCGCTTTATAGGATTAATAGGTTTTTCACATGAAGTCACTTAGAGATTTATTTACCTACAAGATAACCTCCTACTTCCCAGGCTCATGCTGAATCATCTAGAATCTAGATGATCTCCTAAATTACTCCTCTTTTGGTACTTTAAACCAAGGTATAGCAATTAATAAATTAAGGGTTTCCCCCGGGATACATAAGCACAGGGAGGCAATAGTCTAACCCTGCCCTGAATGACTTACAGGACAAGTTACAAACATCTGTCAGGGTAGTTTGGATGAACGGTTGCTCTCTGAAGTTCCTTGAGTCCATTCAATCCAGAACATGAATGATTTGGAGTCTTAAATTCCTACTCTTTCTGTTCTTTACTGTGAGGGTGGTGAGGCACTGAAATGGGTTGCCCAGGGAAGTTTTGAATGCTCCATCCCTGGCAGTGTTCAAGGCCAGGTTGGATGGACTCTTGGGTGACATGGTTTAGTATGTGGTGTCCCTGCCCATGGCAGGGTGGTTAGAACTAGATGATCTTAAGGTCCTTTCCAACCCTAACTATTCTATGATTCTATGATCTATGATTCTATAATATATGTTTCAAGGAAAAGCAAAGATGGGAGGAGAGTAGTGGGGAAGGAAAAGAATAATTTATTTACAAAATATTAATGAATTTTTCACTCTTTTTCTGCCAATTCAACTTTTAAGCTTAATGGCTATAAAATGTCAGTTTCTCAAATGTGAACATTTGGGAAAACATCACTGGTTTGTGTAAGCAAAATCATGTACACCAACCAGCAATATTTCTAATAAAAACACTAGACACTTTTTTCTAGATTCACATGTGGCTACATGCATGGAATGGCAGCCTCTGCTAGCCCAGTCTGACACAAATATGCTTGGGCTATTTAGCACCACTCCTAAAACTCCATTTTCCCTAGGACAATATTAGCCCATTCCTAACGTTAGCTCCCATCATCCCCTGTACTCCAGTTGAGATAGGCTCGAGCTATCTGAAACCAGTGTGAATCACAGAAACTCCTTCTTGCATGAAATCCCCACTGCTAGCTGCCTTGTATATAACACTGATTCATAAGGCCTTCTAGGCTACATGCCAGCACTAGCTCTAGCCTTGAGGTTAAGATCTCTGGTCAGCCAGAAATGACCAGAAAGAAAAGCCAAGGACCTATGACTAAGCCTGCATTAGGAACATCTTTTTCACCCCTACCTAACCCCATAGCATCAACCCTTACTGATACTGTGTGTCAACACACATCCATTACCACTTTAAAACTCATTAGCTGCAGCACAATGTTCAAAATTTCATTTTTAGTTCCCCTGTCAAGTGAAATTCTGACCTGTAGTTGTCCTGCATTTACCCATTATCCAGTCTGTCATGAGACCCAGTTTCAGCACTGGCTCAAATCCACCTCCAGTGGCTCTGAATATCTCTTTCGCAATATTAGCTAGGTCATTGCTATATTGAGTCTTTAACCATCACATTAAACACAAGCTTGAGAGACTGGATCCAATCAAGAGGTCCTTGCCTGATTTATCTGTGAACCAAGCTTTACTCTTACATGGAGTTATAGTTCTGCAGCATTTAACATGTCTGAACCCTAATTTCAACCCAGCAATAGACTGATTTTCCTCTAATCTGAAATTGTTTGAAACTAAAATAAACTAATTAGGGTGTTTCTGTTGGCATTAGTCCTTTTTTCTATGAGGATGAAACATATTTCAATTGAATGTAGTTCAAGCTCCTTAATCACGGCCAGCTAAAACACAAATCTGAGCCTAACCAAGAATCCTCTCTGGGCAGTAGAACTAATTTTAAATCCAACGTTTTGTCACTGTTAAAACTAGGCAAACAGCTTCATATGGAGCTGCTTATTTACTCTTGTCTACATTAAACTTAACCCTAACACTAACCTTAGCCCTAATCTCAATCACACACCAACACCTGCTACCACTACAGAAAGAATAAATTCTTTGGGTCCTAAGTGAAAGCTGTAGTCCCATCCTGGAAAGAATGGCACCTTATCAGTTCAAGCACTGACCCTAATTTGATCAGAAGCTTTTTTTTTTTAACGAGTCCCCTACAGGCCATAAGCAAGAACCAGCCCTAAAATTAAAAGGTTTCTAAATCTATACGATAACCTTAGTTTATAATCTCCTGTCATGTGAATCCACAACCTCAGCAAAATCCCGCCCGCGTTCATCAAACAATCTGTCTTAAACATCTTTACCCTTGGTGCTTCATTAAAGCAGCTGAATAAATTGGCTTACATCAAAAATTTTTTTTTTTTTTGAAGAATCTGCCTTTCAGACTCAAAATCATAAACTACATAAGAAGAGGTAGTTTATGAAAGAAAATTTTGCATTTATCTTACTAGATCCCTTAACCCAGCAAGTTTCCACCTCTGACTGAAAAACATGAGTTGTCCAGCTGGCATCAAGCTCTGCCTGTGCATCTCAGCTGGCTGAAACTTCACCATCAGTCCGCTGACAGCATTCTCACTGCTTCTGCTGGCTAACCCAGCACAGGAAACATTCAGATTTGCTTTTGAGCCTTAGATACTGCAGCCTTAGAAAGAATGAACAATACTGGCTGGTCAGGGTCAAATAGGTAACTACGTGGCAATTTTGCTTGCTATGGTAACTTTCTGACTGTAAGTGATTTCTCACTGGGATTTTTATACCACTCCTGGCGATTTAGCTAGTGCCAAACTGACCAGCTGAAAGACATGTGGCTGTATTACTTTTTTAAGATATAAATACAACTTTTTATACAAAGTCCAGGTTAAAAAAGGTCAAGTGAATCATTAAACAGAAGAACCACAAAATATAATTACTACTGCTAAAAGTACATATCCTAGCATATACAGTGCAATTTTGCATGTTGAACAGGAAGCTTTTAGGTATCAGTTCTTCCAAGCACCTGCACTTCCAAAAGTAGAATCAACTTTAAGCAAGTATACAAGCACTTTGATGTGTGACATCACCTGAGTTCAAGAAAGAAGAAAAAAATTAAATTGTAACAGTCAATTTGAAGCAGGGCAACTGGGAGAAGCAAAGCTGTACAGATTGGACCCCTGTGTTTGCCATGGAGGGATAATGTGATACCTGGCAGAAACTACAACAGCATTTAGTTGTCTGTAACTACTGTCCAGCTCCTCATAATCCTAAGGATACATTTGAACATTGCAAGGTACAGATACATTTTGCTTTTTCTCTATTAGTCTAGGAACATTTCTGGTGATTGACTGCCTCCTGGACAGCTGCATTGTCATGGGAAACCCCAGAACTGATGGTATTATCAGTTTCAGTGATGCCAGAATACAGATGTCTAGACAGGGAATTTATCAGTACCCTATCTGGTCAATACTTGGGACCTATGACCTTTTCATAGATGGGATTATTGCTTTTTGCATCTGATGCCCGGCTGTTTTTTTGAGGTGTATCATGGTTTCACTTGTGGTAAGGTGAGCGTTCATGCCATATTGCTTTTTCTGTAGTTCCTTTTCTTTCAGTTGTAGTTACTCCAGCCATTGACTCATAAAGAGTACAAAGATAGTATTACACACACCAAGTTCAGACTGTTCTAATAAAACATGGTGAATTGTTTTACTGTTATAGCAACACTGTTTATTTTGACCTGATACCATTATTAAAAAATGCATAAGGACAAATTTCTGTACTACTTAAAACCATCCAACAGGAAGGTGGTAGGGAGCACAAACCTGAAATTTAAGTAAGACTTGGTAGAACTTTAGGTCATTTTGGACAATCGACCTATTTAATGGCGAGTGTCCTTTTTGATACCTCTTTCATCTTGGAAGTGGAAATACTTCTGACTGGGATGGAAGGGGAAATGTTACTGGCATTGACTAAAATCAGCAGAACTTCAGGGTTTAATTAGATGAAGATTTTTGTCCAGTAGTCATCTGAACTGTGGTGTGTGTCACAACTGTTTGAACTCTCAATAGTTTTTCTGGATGTTGGTAAGATCAGTAGCCAAAGCCAAAGACTCAGATAAATACCAGATGCCAGGTGCTTGGTGTCTCTGGACTTAATATGGTTCAACAATATTCACTCATACAGGGCTGCTTGTCAGTTTGTGGTTTCCACTCAAGAAGGTCACATTTTAGCTTGCATTAGGCAATATCCATGTAAGCTGTTCTTAATAAGCAATTCCCATTTGGAAAACTGCAATCATAAAGCTCAGTTACCTCAGTTTCTCCTTTCTATTGAAAACAAAGCTTACAGGATACCTACAGGTACCGATATAGTGTGCCTATTAAGCCAAAGCCCAAGAAATGGTTTCTCTAATGCAATAGTCAGTTCACAATAACTGTTGTGACAGACCCCTTAGACAAAGGAAAGATCATCATCTCTATTGCACTGGAGCAAGCTGTGTACTGTGAATAGCACATTCCAGTTTTAAGAGGCAACAGATATGCTAGGTCATATTACATGCCCAAGAACACATTCAATAACATTGGTCCTTTTCAAAACTCATGGAGTCCCTTCTGACTTATTCCAAGATGTTATTAATCACCATTCTGTTAGTGAAGACCTCAAGCGAGCTTTTGCTTTGGTTTATGAGAGATTATACAAAAGCACTTATAAACTAAATAGACAACATTGAAGAGTGTGTGCAAGGGAAGAGGTAACAAGGAAGACAGTAGATTAAAAGATTTTAAAATTATTAGAAGAGTTTGAAATTTCTTTATTTTACTTCTGTGAAAGGAAACCTGGATAAAGACCTCTGTGAGGAACAGCAGACATGGCAGGCCCAGATTAGGAGGAAGATGGGGAAGGAGTTAATGGAAGAGCAATCAGGAAGGGAGGAAATAATTCTCCTAAGAGAAGAGAGTTACAGTTAACAGGAATAATGAAAGACATGAAGGAGAGAAAACAGTGAAAGGAAGAAATCAGCAATCCTGACATACCCTGAAAATCAGACATGGCAAATTGGCAGAAAACTGTCCAAAGTAAAAAAAAAATAAGGATCAAAACCAACTCTGCTGAAAAGACTCAAAAAGACCTTTATGTTGTTAATACCACTGTGAGCCCCAGAGTTTCTGACCAAGAGAGGGAGTAGGAGGAAAAGGCATCTGACTGCCCATTGATCTGGAAGCCAGCCAGCAGCACTGCAAAACTTCTACTTTTCTTACGATTTATTTTTTAATTTTTGCAACTGATTAAAACCCTTGCTCACTGTGCATTTTCTAGGAGGAAGCCTGGCATGAGCAACACTGTTTTTGCTCTGTAATTTCTTCCTCTTACAATGCTTATGTTTTGGCTTTTCCACTATCAAAAATGCCTTTGCCACTGAAGCACAAATTATTCCACATCACAGCACAGGAGTTTAGTTAGTAATTTTGTATATAACAAACATTTTAAATTATTAATGTGTTGCTTAAATCACCATCTTCTATATCTCTACTTTTCTTCATTATATCAAGGACTAGATTATTTGCTGATTTTTATGGGTGTTTTTTCTTGTTCAGCTTATGACATAAATCTGTATGTAGCAAGTTTGTTTTTTCAACTATTTTTTAACAGGAGTAGAAGTCCTAAATTAACTATCAGTCAACATCTTTCTTCCTGAGGATTTCTAAAAACTGCATCAACCTCCAAATTTTGCTAAAATCCTCATGTGATGATTTTCATTATTTCCAGCACTCTGTAAACGACCCCTTTGAGGTCCAATGCATAGCCAGAGTAGTAAGTTTCTTTTTCAAACACATTTTGCCCTGAAACTTGAGGATAATTGTAGTTTTTCCTCTTACTCATTTGCAACAACAAAGCAGCTCAGCAGGACTGAGGGAAACTGAAAAAAACTGGAATAGGAGCTGAGATGGGAATATTTCAATTGAAAATCTGCTCTCAAAAATGAAGGATTGGTTTTAACCAAATTAGAGATATATCAGTTTGATAGTTCAGCATGATACCTCATATTTTAAAATCACAAATTAGCAGATGTTTGTTATCTGAGGGACTAGGGTTTTTTGTCCAAAATATCCTGCCATGGCAGTACAAGGTCTGGGGTAATATCGGTTGCTGCTGGTTCTTATAGTGGTCTTTCTGGCTATGCCTGCTCCAATAAAAGAATTTTGCCTGAGGACATGTTTGGGCCCTGAGGCCAAGTGGATTGGGATGGCCTATGTCAATGCTAGACAACTACTTTCAGTCTCCAACAGGAAGGTTCCTGGAGGTCTGTCTACAGGGAGCAGTCACTAGAGCCATTTAACTGCCAATACACCAAAGCATGCCCAGGAATTGTTTGAGTACAGCATTGTTTGGGAAAGGATTAATTCACACCAGGTAAAGTTCTGTTTACTAGCACAGATGTTCACAACCCCACGCTTGGAAATGTTCCCAGGCATGCTTGGATTCAGTCAGGTAGGCACAGCCCATAGGTATAACTGTGTTTCAAGGGAACACGTGCACTAGAGATGTGGTTTATGATCCATATGTAGCGTAGATACTCTTTTACTGGTGTCCCAGAATCCCCATGGGAATAAGTAAAAACAACGGCTCTGTTCTGTCTTTGTTTAACATGGGAAGGAGGGGAAAAAATGGGGTGTTTGGGCTTTTTAATAAATCACTGGTTTGCATGAAGTATGTTCTAGATAAGCCATACAATGAACACATCAGAAGTTTGCAAAGAAAAACCCATGTTGGTAGTGGATGTTAAGAAGGTCTTTTATCATTCCTGCTCACCTTCAAAGCACTTGTGAAATTTATCATCTTATATATACAAAAGTTTCTTTTTATGGATTCAGAAAATATTGCTAAGCCACCCACGCCACACACAGACTCAATAAATTTTGGAAAGGCTCAAGTTCAAATCCATTCCAGTTGCCAGAAAAACACACCAAAAAGAGAGCAGCAAATATAAACCAGAACAAGAATCTAAATAGAATACATTGGAAGGTTCCCTTATCCCATTGTATTGCAGTAAATTATGCATGCTTTTCTGTGTGTTTTGGCACTAGAAAAAAAAATACAAAGCTGCCTCTTGATTCTGCAAACATGAGAAGTATACATATCCTTTACAACAAGTTACTTCAGATCTGCTATGAAGTGTTTTAAGCAATTTATGTCATTTTGACATCTTGTCACTTCAAAGCAAGAATGTAACAATTCATCACAGGAAGAACAGTTTCCTGAATCAGGCTTTGCAAGGTATAACACAAGCAAAGTGCTGTACAGCATCTTTCAGTGTTTACCTTGACTTTTGTTCAAAAGTAGAAATGCTTCAGAGAAATGCTTTGACAAATACCTCCTTTGTGCAATTCTCAGTATCTTCAAAAAGTCGTGGACATTTTTTAGCATGAATACAGACACGTGCATATATATGGTTTGTGCCTGATTGTGGGAAATGGCTGAGGAAAAAACAGGATTTTTTTAGTGGATCATCATACTCAAACTCATTAACAGTAAAAAATAAACTAGTTTTTACCTGCAGCCTGGTTGATGTGAATGTTCTGCTAAACGCAGTCGTCAGAATGATTGGCTAATTTTTGACAAACACAGGCTGTAGTTGGTCTGGCTGCCATTCAAATGTATATAATTGTTTCAGAATGAGCCAAGAGCATGATGAGGCCATGTGAGGCCAGCAAAAGGAGAGGAGGGAAAGTTTGGATTAGAGGCTTCCTGTATGGAAAACATCTGCACTGGAGACAGATACTGCACTTTCACTGTAGTGCTGCTTAGATATTTACAGAGTTACACAGCATCAGCAGCACCCATTGCTCACTCAGCCTGCCCAGATACGCTGCTTTGGGTGACCCAAGGATGCAAGAGCATGTTCAGAAACACATCCCTTTCTCCAAAGGCAGTTACCCTATTTAGTGGTGGTTACTCAAAACAAACTTTTGAAACAACTGTATTTTGTCATCAGTTTGAATGTCAGCTTCCCCAAAAAATAAAATCTTGTAAATTGTTCACTTTATTTTTCATTCAGAGTGGTTGAATGCCTGAGCCATGAAGGTCTGTGTTTTCACAAAATGTAATTATGAAGTTAAAAGGTTTGTTGGGTTTTTTCCTACAAATTTTACCCTGTCAGTTCTAGTGACCTTCTGAGGAGAATGGTGTAAATAAATTAATGTTTTTAAGAACTTGTTTCATATATGTCTCACACCTGAAGCCAATCAGCAAAAGCCAACTCATGTGACTAAAAAGAAAGAACAGTAACAGAGTCCGTAAGAACAAAAGAGATGTGCAAATCCAACAATTTTCTAAATTTCTCTAAAGAAAGTGTTAACTTATTTTAAAGGATGATAGTCCTTATGTTTTCGATGTTACAGATAACAGATTTCTTTTTCTGGTATAAACACTATTTAGTCAGCATGCTTAGGAAGAACATCTTGAAAACCAAAGCGATTATACATGATACTTCATCCTGCTGACATCCTGCAGGAATCTGCCCTCTTAAAGATCATTTTAGTGTTTATCTCTCTGTAACAACACTTCTCACTCATGTGCTCTCCCTCTTTCAACCACTTTATATCCAGATTAACCTCCCTCCACTTTATATGCAGATTATCAAACAGGAAAGGAAGGCAACTTGTTCAAAGTTATGCAGCACATAATTTCCTGAAGACTATCCTCCAAATACATAATTAAGTATCAACAGGAGAGGCAAGATACTCCTATGGCTTAGGAGTTACATTAGGAAAAACATGACTCAGAAAGTGTCATGGCAATAAAAAACAGAGGTATATAAGGAAGTATGGAATATCACAAGAGAACCTTTCTATGTCTGGATATGATAGTTTACCACTGTGATGTTACCACTTTGCATGCATTTCTGGTGTTTATCTTTCTAAAAGGATCCATTAAAAAATTACAACACCATTTCAAGAACTGGAAAACATATCTTACAAGATATTAATGGAGGTCCAGTGAGTTGACATGTCAAATATGCTTAGCAGGAGATAGATTGTGATTTGTAAGAAAGTAGTAAAATATTTTTAATTTATCTGATAAATTTTATCAAAATAAAATCTAATAAATGAATGTTAAAGAATCAAAAACCAAAATAGAACAAAGATTAGTATTAAGAATTAGCTATTAGAACTGTTTTTCATTTTATGACATATGTTCAGGTCCTTGGACACTTTCCAACAAGTCTCAATATCTCTTAGGGCTGATAAAGCTCTAGCACAAATCAGTGACTTGCTAGTAAGCTCACTCAGAACAGATTGCAAGTCAGAATTATTGCATTATTCACTTCTGACCTTACTCTATGCATAGACAGTGAATCCCACATAAACAGCAAGATGCAGTCTGTCCAACAGATGGACTATATGAGCTGGAAGGAGCACTACACACATATGAAAGGATAAAGTCACACATAAAGAACAGTAGTAGGAGGGAGTAGGACAGATATTGGCCATTACTACCCTTCTATTTTCATGAGGTATTAAGAGATGTGGTAAAGAAGAGATGCCTATTGTCAGGGCGGGGATAAACAAATGGTGTGAGGATGCTAAAGAAAGGATGTAAACAGGTCATTTCACCCAAAGCCCCAAGGTCCCAGTAGAGGATAGCAGATTTCTCCTACACGAGCAAGATACAGAGGTCCTCTCCACTCTTTTTTCCCATTGCAGTCAAGTGAGGCAGAAGCCAGTTCTGAGACAGCTTGTTCTGGCCTCATGTGACCTTAGCAGAAGACGATGAGAAGGATCCTAGCTATACAGAGCTTGCCAGTGGGTGCAGTCACTGAGAAATTCCATGTCAGACTTAGTACCTTGACTATCTGCCAGTGATACAGCATGCCTGAACATTGCTTCAGATGTGTACATTGCTGCGTGACTTCAGTGTGTTAGGAAATAAGATTGATGCAGCAAGAGATGATATAGTTCTCTATATCCAATTAATTTGCATAAAAATTACTTTTGTAAGAACACTGAATTCTTTTTAGTTGAGACAAACTATTTATGTAAGTTGTATTGTTCTGGCATAAGTCAGCTACTAAAACCTATTATATTCTGGTTTGTTTTATTATGTATGACATTTACATACATATACAATTTCTGATTATTAACATGAAAATAAAATATAAGATTGATTTCTACTATTAATCTTTATTTTCATTTGCATTTTGGGATCATCATTCTACAAAACTGATATAGATGCTCTCAGGCTGGAAGCAATTTTGTTTATATGGAATGAATTGTTGTTCTGAATCATAAAATCCTATGAGGAAATCTCAATTTCTGCTATAATTGTTTCCATTTAAAAAACCAGGTCATTTCCAACATATAAACATCCATGCTGACTTTGGTGTTGCCTTGTAAGATGAAAAAAATACCTTGTGTGTAAGGTTTAAACCACGACAGTAAGAAAAACACTTCAATTTCAATAAAGAACAAAACATCATATTCCCAAACACTGGATTACAGCAGCCCAAACTGAAATACCCACCTGAATTATCTTTGCATTTAATTCCAATATACCTCCTTAGGAGGACACAGTAACAAAGAATGGAAATACAACATTGCATCCAATTTTTACTAAGAATTGATACACATTAGTTTGGATCTGGGATCTTAAGACTTTTCTTTATGCGCCTTAGCACATTACTTCCACAAATCTAGGGACTTTTGATTGCTTTCCTTGTACATAAATTATAACTCCTGTCTTGAAAAAACACAAAACTAAAACGAGGAGCAGACGTGGCAGCACTAGAGAACTGCCTGCTGATTTGACAAAATATTACCTACACAGCTCCTCTGTATGCAACAAATGTAACTGAATGATTAGATTTCCTCTTCTGGCAGTCTCACAAATTGCAACCAAAAAGGAGCAGGAAGTTTTTTTCTACCTGTATTCTGCAATGTATCATATGCACTACACAGATTTTGTTTGCTCTGACTCCTTTGGATCACATCTCTCCATCTTTCCTGGGGTGAAAAACATAATCCTTGAGAAAACAGCTTGGTAAAACTGGAGTATTGCATACATATATGAATGTTTCTGAGTTTAATCATGGTGGGATGAGAGCTGAAACTTCTGGACACTAAGAAAAAACATTATTTCCTTGGTCAGAAGGAGGAAGACTAAAGAGATAAGACTGGATAAGTTTTTATAAAAGTATATTCTTCAATTTATCTTAACTATGAAGAGATGCAAATATTCTTTGTATCTTTGATAAAAGAAGATAGCCAGCTTCTTTTCTGATTCTTATGAACTGGTGTTGCTTGTTTTCCATGACAGATATTTGCCTGTCTTTTTCTCATGGAAACACATTTTCTGCAGCTTGCTCTGTTTTGAAGACTGAAAGTGGAAGTTCTGAAGTGGAGTTCAGTATGTTGCAGACAGCAACAGGAGGAAGACCTCTACTTGCTCATTATCCATCTGTAAATCAGACCTATTCGTTACAGTTGCAGCGTAGGAGAGGAGAGAATAGGACTGAAGAAAATATGGATTCAGAGTTAAAATTGTGCAACCTGATCTCAGATTGTAAAACCATTGTGCAACCTGATCTCAGATCTTAAAGAAGCAAAGTCCTTAAAAACTGACAATTGACGATAAAATTGTTGCAGAGATTTTTTTCTTAGGGTTTATACTACCAAATCAATCATTAAAATGCTTTGTTATCTTGGTGAAACTTTGCTATCTGAAAAATGCAATAAATAAGGTATATATTTGATAAATAAGTAATGAATACCTGAGTAAACAAAAGTTTTTGTAGTACAAGTGTTCTAACCATACTGGCAAAGAGTGCATAAATCATTAGCAAGAGGCTATAGGACTAGCAATTAGTGTATATATGACTACCCCACTTAAAGTTATTCTTAAATAAAAGCAGAGAATGAATACCGGGACACAAAACACAGCTAATATTTTCCACCTCACACAGCTTGGGAAAGTGATCTCAGCCTTCTTACAGTAAATGTTGAAGCAAAGGAATGGGCTCTCCCCGTGCAGACTAAGAGCAGACACAGTGAGTAAGAGAAAGGAAATGCAACAAATCAGCAAGATGTTGAAATAACCTTTCCAATGGGGAAAGAATGCAACATAGATCAAGTTAATCTGAGTGAAGATGTCTGTCACATTTTCTTTCTTGGCAGTGGGCAGTTCAAGCTAAAAGGCTAGAAGCACCCTTGACTCAACAGTAACTGACTGGCAACAAGCACGAAAGTGCATATTAATTGCACAGCCCAAGCAAAGCCAAGCCATGTGTACCACCCAAAACCCAGCACAAGGCTGGTACGCTTTTTGGACTTATGGTAGTACCACCAGCACTCTTGCACGATGACTGTCCCAGCTCAGATCAGGAGCAATACACTTAATTCATGCAGTGCTGTGCTCAAACTCTGCCTTTTGGCTGCCTGAGGACAAAGCTGTGCTTTTCTGCCTGCACTTTATTTGCTTGTCTGGAACCACCACACAGATCACTATGTTCTCACTTAAGCTGCATCCTAAGTCTCTGAAGACCTATTGCTATGCATTTAGCAATTAGGATACGAGTCCTTCACAGGATTATTATTATGCTCAGAGCACTTAGAAATGTTCTTCAGCATTCATTTGGGTTGAGGTGGAAGCTTCTAAACCCTATTACCACATGAAGGACTGGGAGGCAGGGCAACATCATTTTTACTACAGAACTGGGCAAGTCTGAACTCCATTGCCTCACTTTTGTATCTTGCAGGCAAAGCATGCCTTAAGTATATGCTGCATATAAAAGTGATAGAAATAAGTGTATCCATAAAGTGTCATCTGGCACTGCCTGGGTAGCACAGCCCCAGAATAAAAGCAGAACATTTACATTAACTGTATGTTGCACTTTTCAGAGAACAAAGGCCATCAGAGTTCACATCCTCTGTAGGCTGTTGCAGAAAGATGCTATTAAGTCCAAAACAAAGTCCTATTCACAGTACAAAGAGTAATTTTGCTTGTGTTCAGCACTTCATGTGTTCATATAGTTGGATCATATTAGTTATTTAATAAGATAAAGATGACTTGGAATTTAACATGTCTGGAGGCATTTCTAGTTTCCAGGAAGCGTCAACCCTATTCACTCTTCAAAACTGAAAAAAATTTACATTCATGATCCTGTTAGGATCTGCCTTATTCAACAAACCAGTATTTTTATAAAAGCTTTCTACCTTTTTATTTTGAATCAGCTTATTCTCTACAGTGGTGCTTCATGCTCCCTTGTCACTTTAAAGACTCTAATACTTAGTCTTTTAAAAGGCTAAGTTTTAAGGCTTGAGGTAAGACAGGTGTATTGCTTTGGGTTTGGGAGATACTCCAGACCGCAGAAGGTAACCACGCATGCTGACAGAGCAGTTGCTTCATCTGTTAAACACCATAATGTGATCTCTCTTCACTGGAAATGCAGAAGTGTAACATGCCTGTCCATGCACAAGGGTGTAACCCATTCAGACACCCCTGCAGTAAGGGTGGATGGATGCAAGACACTTCTCTGGGGACCCAGCCATCTTACAGCTGCCACTTCTGCAGCAACACTTTGAAGATGCTGTGTGTACTCTGTGATCATCTTCCATTGATTTGCTATTGCTAAGAAAGGATGAGCTGTTCATAGGGCAGAAAAAAAAAACCAAGCTCACTTTCACGAAGTTACAAGGAAATGTGCAATCAGACCGGGGAAACATGAAGGCACAGTAAAGACACAAATAAGTGGAAATTTAATTTAGCAAACATCATTAGTTTAGGACTATCAGCCCTACAACTATCATTGATGGTTTCCAACAAATGCATGCCTTTTTTCTTACTTAATGAGGTACTGTAATTAATTGCAAATTGACTAATACAACTGGTATCATGATCAAACATTTGTCGAAATAGCATGCAATTTTTCAGTCAATGTTTCAATAAATGCAAAAAATTAGTTAATAAAGTCTATATTATTTGTTCTGTAAATGACTAGATTATTCTAGTGCTGTTTTAAGGACCTATGACATTTACATAAACAAATCATGGTATATATATGTAGGTTGCACTTGTTTTTTATTCATAGCCCACATGAAATAGTATTACAGAAAATAGGATAAAAAAGTACAGTTTTTAAAAGTACATTCCTGGAACTTGATCCTGTGCCGTATTTTCCTAATTTCACCTCAACAAGTTGTCTCTGCTTAATCTGTCCTTTTCAATAAAATCCTGGTAATGTGTGGGAAGGACTTAAACTTTCCAAAACTTGGAGACAAGCTAGAGCATTGTCAAGAGAGGATATTTTTCTGTGTTACTCCCTGACAAATACATGCAAACTGTATGCATATGTCAAGATTTCTGACATTGCCATGCATCACATTTTTTTCTCCTTTAAAGGACATTTCAGCTAATGATGTGTTAGGTAAGCATTTAGGGCCATCTTGTAAATAACAGACTACCAAATCAGTTATAAATATAATAAACTAATACTGAACAGTATATTTTTATCTAAAGATCACATATGTTTTTCTGAAATAAAACAAATTTCATGCAACTAGATTTTCTATTTGAGAAATTTGCAGCACAAGGATGTTTATGATTTCTGAATGTTGAAAATAGAAGCAGACATTGATGTGGATGGTTCTAACTTTCACACCCTAGTTATTCTTCTGTTTTGCACATCTAATAGCAATACCTAGTTTCATCTGATAGTCTCCTTTCTTCTGCTCTCAGAAACAGAGATAGCGCTGCTGATTTTTGATAAAGGAGCTGGAAGGAACTAACTATTTTGTAAGTAAGTTTCAAAGATACATTAAGTTCTTTTTGTTGTATCTGCCTACAAATGGCAAAATATATTCAATGTGCAATTTCATTGCAAATAAGGAAAGAAAGGAAAATACTTCTGCCTTGCTTGCATGAATGTGACATGGACAGTGGGATTGAGTGCACCCTCAGCAAGTTTCCGATGACGCCAAGCTGTGTGGTTCAGTTGATACGCTGGAGGGAAGGAATGCCATCCAGAGGGACCTTGACACGCTTGTAAGGTGGGCTGATGCCAACCTCATGAAGTTTAACCAAGCTAAGTGCAGGGCCCTACACCTGGGATGAAG
>JANHGB010063508.1:13027-29620 GCA_026283785.1 Coracopsis vasa | reverse complement strand
AGATACTGGAAGGCTGCTATGAGGTCTCCACACAGCCTTCTCTTCTCCAGGCTCAACAGCCCCAACTTTCTCAGCCTGTCTTCATACATGAGGTGCTCCAGCCCCCTTATCATCCTCATGGCCCTCCTCTGGACTTGCTCCAACAGCTCCATGTCCTTCTTATGTTGAAGACACTAGAATTGTACACAATACTCCAAGTGAGATCTCACGAGAGCAGAGCAGAGGGGCGGGATCACCTCCTTTGACCTGCTGATCACACTGCTTTTGCAGCCCAGTAAAACAACACCAAAACCAAACCACACACAAGAAATGACCAGATAAAGCTAAGGAAGAAGTCACTGATGTTTTTTTCGCCCACAGGTCTAGATTTATACTAGGAAGCAGATATATTAGTGCCTGCAAAATAGATTGGAAGGAAGAAAGTTGAGGAGCTACCTAAATTTAGCTTTGTGAAATGCAACATATTTGGAATGCTCAGTTGCCCTCATTTGGCAAACATCTCTTCACAGCCATTTATTCCAAATTTATTCTAACTCTTTAATTACCCACTCAACAAGAAAGAAATGCTAAGTCTTTTAGAAATGAAACTGTCTCAAGTTACCACTCTATTATTAGTGGAAGTTGATTTAAACACCATGAAGTGATATTTGCCTATCTACTTTAATAAAATTTAGTAATAAGCAACCCTAACTTCTGGAAAGGAAGTGTAAGATGTGGCAATGTTCTAGTGGAAAACTACTGAATCCAAGTATGGCATTTAAAACAATTCCTTACCTAAACTGAATTATAGGAACTTCAGTACATACACACACATATATAAATACATAAAAAAGTATGTAAAGAAGTCATTTCTATTTGTATGGAAGTATGTAATCACCTGTATTAGAATTGCCTCCTCTGAACCCCAATTCCTTTATGGCAAACAAAACTTCTTTTGCAGCAGTGAAGTTTTTCAGATAGAATTCAATTTTTGGATGTTCACTGTGGAAAAATAGAAACAGAGTAATTAACTGTGTAGTTCACTCTTCATACTGCTATGGCATTAGCAAGCTAAAGTACACTCTGAGTCATTCTGATCTTGGTAATATATGCTCTTCTCTATATTTTTAATTACTAAAATAGAAGTATGCTCCTCACTTAATTCTCACAATCCTTAGCAAGATGAATTATTTACCTGGGTGGGTGAATTAAGAACAGGATGATTCTTAGGTTCATCAAACAGCTGAAAACATTAGGTTGAGAATATATACAGGAAAAAAACTTGAACATCCCAGATGCTAAATGCTTAACATCTTTCTAGTTACTATAGAAGCAAGTCTAGGTCATTAAATCATAATCAGCCATCTACTCTACAGTTGTCTAAAGGCAAGGGAGAGGAATGGACTTTAATGATGAAAAATGTAATAGAGAAACCTTATGCTACAGCTCAAGAAAGTTTGCTTTCTTTTGCTATTCATCAGGCACTATTGACTGAATACTGTTCTGCAGAACAGAGCGATATATTAATTGTCTTATTAATCACTCAGTTATCTTTCGTATAGATCTGTTCTTACCTGGCCTGTACAACTCCAACGTGAGGCCCTTCTGTTCCAATTCCTAACATCACAGCTACTTTTCCAACAAAGTTTTTCTGCAAATTAAATCTACGTTGGCCAATGTTGTAACTTCCATCAATGAGAAATGCAATATCAGCTTTACAGTCTGCGAGCATCCAAAATAATTAGACTTAACAACAAATAAACATTAGGATTTTGCTTTGCAAAAGTTAAATCAGTAGGTTCTTACCTTTGTTTCCAGCCTTTTTATCAAGTGGCTTCTTAGGTTTTTTACCTTCAGTGAAGGAAACAGCATGGATCATGTAAGAACAAGAAGATGAATGACCAAATGCTTAGACTCCAAGAATTACATTGCAGTCTATCTTCAGTAGGAATTGTCAATCGGTTTAAACTTGCACTACTACTTCTTTACTCCTTAGAGCATACTCTTTTTCAAATGAAACAATTTAACCTTCCTTTCTACACCTGCTTAGCTGATTACTGAAATGTAGAAAGTTGGGTAGACTGCTGTAGCTCACTATCCCAAGCGCTACCATTTCTCAGCAATCCTGGTGTACAGCATGCAGTTTTAATGCTTTGGAAGCAAACCATGACTTAAACTATAAAGCAGATAGTCTATTCGCAAACAACATCCTGAGTCCAGTATTTATACATCACTCACTTTCGTGAAAACTGATCTATCCTTTTAATGCAGCATTTTCTGTGGAGAAATTCACATAACACCTGAATTTCTACTACACAAGTTCTGACAGCACTCAGCCGTTAGGCAGTTCTGTAAGAAAGAATGTGTGATATCTGTCTTCTCTGTCACTTAATAGGAATGAATAACTCATGAGCTCATGAACTCGTTCCTTCCTTTATGCTATCTGTATTACTTTTCCAAATTAATTCAACTTTGTTTTTTTTTTTTTTTAATTGAAATCAGAATTGATCTCCTCAATTACAATTGATTCCTCTTTTTGCTGGTGAAAGATATACTGCAAGAACAGATATTGTATGTTTTCTTCTTTAAAATTAAATGAATCATATGAAAGATGTCATTTTAGCCAGGGATTCATGCAGTGTAACACATCTTGTCATGAGAGGCTTCCCTTGTTGAAAAGACCTCATACCTGTAGAAGGACGTGCTGTTGATACGGATCGTCCAACTGATTCAAGTGCTGTGTTCTTGATACCTGTTCAAATATTGGAAGAATAAATTTACTGTACGTTAATGCATTTAAATGAAATTACAGGTGCTTGAAGAATACTGTATTTATTTCCAGTAATCTTTCTTCATCTGCTATTAGCTACTCTAGGAGTAGGACACATGCCTAGACAAATCTTTGGTGTAATCCAGTATTGTACTCCTTGTTTTACAGGTAATGAACTTCTCTAAGCTTTTGCATTTGAAACAACAGCAACTTATGAGTGATTACGGCATATTTAACTGATGAGAAGTTTTGAGCTGTAGTAGCCATTATTTCTAGCAGATAAATTCAGGACTTGATCTTGAGAAGTGGATTTCACTTACACCCTCACCAAAATCACCTGTAATTCCAAGTTCTTAACTATTGACATGCAATACAAGGTTTACTAGTATCTTCAGATAGCAGGCTGAATTTTACCTGTGTAAATAATAAGAACACATTAGAGAGATACATTTCCCAAACTTAGAAAAAGTATACCAGAAAACTTTTTTTTTTTTTCTGAAAGCATGACAACATGTATGACCAGTAGGCTTCTTTATACAATTTGTAACTGATTTGCAAATGGGCACAGTATCTCAGCCACACAGAGAAAAACTTCTGAAAAGCACATTGTAGCTTCATGACCACATCATATCTAAGTTGGCATTATCCCTTGTCTTGGAGGGTCAATGTTCTATTTACAGGGAACACTGCACAAGCTCTTTGAAGTGCCTGACAAGTGCTACTGCCTGCACAAAGGTGGGCAGAGGGAGAGTAAGGATAAAACTACAGCAGTGGTAGGAGGACAGGACTGCAATAGCAGGATGGAAGCACTGACTTTTATCAACTTAAACTGTCATGGAACTGCACTGTCAACTGCCTACTATCATGTCATTATATTCTAGATAACTGTAATCTATTTTTATGTATTGGCTTCTGCTACAGACTAGATAGTCTAGCTGGAACAATATTTTAAGGAAATTGTGGGAAAATGAAGATAAAATAATTAAAAGTGAAGATTTCTGTTACTACACTTCAGAGAGCATAAACAAATGTGATTGCTTACAGGAGCACTGAAGAAGTTTCCTATATTTCTGTTAATATTTCAAATAAGTTTGCAAAATAGTGTGATATACCTACCAGTCACTGAGAAAGATGAAGTCCATCTAGTGAGCACCTGAGACTGGATCCCATTGGCATTTACAGCTGGGTAGTTTTCCTGTCCTGGAAGAGTCTGTACCCTTACAGCTCCTCCTGCACTGGTGATCACCCCCCTGAGACACAAAAACAGTTGTTATAAATCAGACATTTTAATCACAAGAAAATGCAAATTCTAAAGTTCTGGCAGCACTCAGACTGACACAGAAGAGCAATACTTCACAAACATACCAATTCTTAAGTGACAATAATAGATTCATAGAATGGTTTGGGTTGGAAGGGATCTTAAAGATCATCTAGTTGCAATCCCCCTGCCATGGGGAGGGACACCTTCCACTAGACCATGTTGCTCTAAGCCCCATCCAGCCTGGCCTTAAACACTGCCAGACGGGCATCAGAACTGTTCAGAACTCTTTATGTGCAACTGAAAGATTGGTTATTATTTTCAGAGGCCAAAATTACATGCTGACCTTCTCTAAGAGGGAGTAAAAGCGTGATTATTTGTAATACTTGGGGAGGTAGAGTACTGTGGGAGAAAAAGAACCATTTCAAGACTACTTAAACACAGCAATGTGCACCTTTGTGTTTATTTTTCTTATCCATTTGGCCTTCTGCTTGAAAAGAGGTCCCAATCTAATCTGCTTTAAGACATTGTGAAAGTAGAATAATCAAGACCAGAGTTTAGAAAGCCTTGCATATATTTTGGGTAATATGAGCCCCGAGTATATGTGGTAAAGGCAGCTTCCACATAAATCTCCTTGTGGACTGCTGCTGAAATACATTCTTCCTTTGTGATACATACCTCCGAATGTGATTTGTATTTCTGAATTGAGCCATGATTATATATATATATAAAAAATTCTTGAAACTTGAAAGATTATGATAGTAGTTTCAAAATACACAGGTATTTTCTCATCTAGGAACACTGTGTATAGTATATAGACAGAGGAGCTTTAGATAAGTTACCCTGGATGAGTTTAAAAACAGATTATGAAGCTGGCAAACACAAACAGCACTCTACAGCTTTTTTAAAAAACTGTGAGAGAAAAATCAGACCAGAGCCCCTAACTGGTTATTTTTAAATGACAGGAAAATTCAGTAAGTCAAGATCATCTTTGGGGAAAATAACACATTAATATATTTAAAGTATTTCAATCTAATTAGAACATAGTTTTCTTCTCCAGTACCTGGTTCTTTTTGTCATTCAAGCCTTCACTAGTGTCTCAGTCTTAATACATACAGAAATGTGCCAGAAATAGAATATATGTAATTTGAACAGTTTCTAGTTTAAGTTTATGTTTGTTACTTTGGGTTTGCATCAGCAAACCTAGTCTATGCCCAAATTAGCTGACACGAAGAGCTTAATATCTCTTCCCACTTCCTTTGTTGTGGACTCACAACTTTGAACACTGGCTGAATTAGACTCAAGACAGTTCAACATAAGAATTATTCCTGGAAGCAATAATTTTAGCTTATTTCAGATACAGTGTAACCAATTTTCTCTATATTATTCTATTTGTCTATTGGTCTCTTCATTTTGATTAACCATTCTGTGAAAAAAATAATTATCTAAATAGTCTTCACGGAATCTGAAAGCTTCCCACTGAAACTGAAGTAGATTTATTTTCTCCTTATCCATGTACAGAAAACATTTGATTTTGCTTTTCATCAAAAGTCAGAAATCTCTAGACTGCCTTTGGATAATACACCATTTCCATATAACAGCTCTTCTATTTTAATGCAGGTGGGGGGATGATACTAGATGTGAATGTAACATGATCTATAGCTTTATGAAAGTTATGCCTCTTCCTTGCCATTTTTTTCTGTAGATACACTCTTTAAGCCATCTTTTACAGTCAGGTCAGTTTTACTTGTGATGTTTCTTCCAGCAAGTTTACTCACAGTGCATGCTTGTATCTGATAAAATGGAATAAACCATATTGTCAGTCTGCTTTTGTATTCTGGATCAGATTGACAAATTCCCTTCTGCAATTCTTTACGATTGATTTTGAAGTGAGATTCATCCTGTGTAGATCCAAAGTGGTATTTAAAGAGTGAAGAGGTGCCTATGCACTTCTTGAGTGATTTATATCATTACAATCTGCTTTGAGTTATTTGCTCCTGTGTGACTGACTTGCATGCCATGGCTGTTTTGATTAAACTGGAACTCTGCAGATTTTTCAGGAACAGCTTTCACTTCCTTACTCACTATG
Source organism: Coracopsis vasa (assembly GCA_026283785.1). NCBI lineage: Eukaryota > Metazoa > Chordata > Aves > Psittaciformes > Psittacidae > Coracopsis > Coracopsis vasa. The sequence continues at coordinate 23,524 of JANHGB010063508.1, read as the reverse complement.
TTTCATGCTGCTGCCAGCACTGCTTGACAGCAATTTTATACAAAGCTGTCAGTCCATTTTCTTGACTAGCTTCACCATTAATAACAAATTGTTACTTATAATTAAATGGTAATTTTCACTCAAAACCACATGCAAATTAAACAGAAAAGCAGATACACAAGGAAGCAATCCTGTACCTTACTGCACAATAGCTCATGAAAGAAAGTGTATTGGCCAAGGTCAGCAGAAATACTGGAAAAATCTCATGAAATATAGGAATTTAATCTAAAACAGACTTAAAAATATGTATTGAGGTAAGTGAGCAGAGGGGATTGTAGCTTTAGAGCTTCATGTACCTCCTCAAAATAAAGTACAAGAACTGTTTATCTGCTCTCTCAGAGAAAGAGATGCAGGGCTGGCTTGCCCTTGCTGAATTTTGCATGTGTTTTTGAAGGAGCCTGCACATCAAACTGATGTCTACACCACAAAGAGACTCTTCCAACCATGGGAGATGATACTTTTAGATGTAACTAAAGTCACTAATAGACACAGCAGTAGAAAGCTGGAATACCATCCCCTGTTAAAAGAAAGAGGAAACACAAGGTATTTCATCTGGTGAAAAATCTTCTTCCTCTGGGTAAATTTTTCATTGGTATGTTTTTATGCTAATTATATGCATCATATATGTCCATAGGTAGGCTATCTATTTTATCAGCAGAAGAGAGAGAGAAGAAAGATGAAGGCCTGATGGATGAAGGCCTGCCTTGCTACCTAAGAGCATTATTTTGACCTGAGAGTTCCTGTTCCCATTGCTAACAGAGGGCAGCTGGCATTTCCTGTAGGGTCCTTGAATGAAAACAGTTGTCCTCAGGGCCTTCAGACAAGACAGCTGAATTACCTGGATTCCCATTTTTCTTTCCTACTATGAGAAGCTACATCAAAATCCTTCCACATTATCTACCTTTCTCCATTACTTCAAGACACATCCTCCTCTCCTCCAAACTACAATCTCCTACTGCTGCCTGTTTGCCTTCAGTCACTGACACAGAGCTGCTCAGACTTTCATGCCAGCACCCTCTGCCTCCCTATGCTGTGCTCTTTCTTTCTCCTCTGGACCCCTATTGCTTTTGGCAGGAAAGAAGGCTCAGCGGCAGGAAAGAAGGCTCAGCAGCAGAAGCAGGCACTATACTCCCAGAAGATATACAGCTCAGAAATCCCTCTGGCCAGACAACCTTTTTGTAAATATTCTTCTAGTAAACACTAGGGCAGCTCAGAGATATTCATGCTTGAGGTGATTTTGTGGCCAGCTTGGTAATACCAGAATATGCTTTCATTACACTGGAATTCTGGGCCCCCAATGTTTAATGGTTCCATCCTGTGGTTAGTTAGGGAGGTTCTGAAAAAATTTACATGCCTATTTAGCATCAAAGAACTATCACTGTCTCTATTTAGTGGAATTGGCACTAGCAAAGAACTGCAAAAGCTGAGAACCTAGTCCTTCATTTGACCTTCCGATTATTAATCCAATTAATCACTCAGATTTAACTCAGTTCTTCATGCCTACATAGTGTCAGCCTGGTAGGAGGTTCTCCATTCCTCCCCAACAAATAAATCTTTTATTCTTCTGCCCAGAGAAAGAACAATATTAAATAAATACTCTGTTTCCTGAGAGTAATTACACATAAAATAAGGAGAGAAAAAGCCAAATACAACAAACTAAAACAGTCAGAGACCATATTCATCTGTAGAATACAAAATTATTCATAGCTGAATTCTGCTAAATTCTTTACATGCATTTTACAGTAATTATTGTGTTAATAATTGCCTCACAGTAATGGAACTGCTCATGGGAATAAGCATTATTTGGTTTATATAAAATTAAGGAATCAGGCCTCAGTTTGGATCTGGCACACAAACTGAAGTGTACGCAAAGGGAGGAGATAAGCCATGCTCACACAGTCATTTCCAGTGTTAAAAAAAAAAAAAAAATTTAAAAAAAAAAGATAATGACTGCTCCCAAGACTGATGCTGCTGGAAATAGTGAACAGTTGCCTGACCGTGCTTTCTATAACAGCCACAGTCATTGTAATGGTACAAGCTTGTCATTCAGCTGTGCTTAAAGTATAGTTATGTTGTACTCCCTGTGCAAGGTGATGTAGGGAATACCTAGTCTGAAACATGATGTGATTGTTTCACTTATTTGGAAGAAATTCACAAAATTCTCAAAGCGCATATCTAATTACATCTAATGGCAAATTATGGTGATTACCCATTAGCAATATCTTCTTCAAATTACTTTGACAGCAATATGGAGTTTAGCCATTGCAACAGAGAGCAAGAAGGAACAAGTGCTTTGTATGTTTTTGTTGGACTTTGCATTCTGCACTGAAATTAGCTGAGAACTAAAAAGCTATCACCTCTTCTCTATGCATCAATCCTTTTTTACCATGGATAGCATTTATGACTGCTAATAGTTGCAGCAAAACCAAAATGTTCTCATTTAGCGAATTTAGTTCCAAGTATGAAAGGCCAAAAGGACTAACATCTTCCAATTCAAAAGTGGTCTTCAAAACAGTTCTCCTAAATAGAATATTTTCACCTATATTCTTGCTTTTTCAAAACACTTTACACACTGTCATATTCATAACGCTTGAACACTGTTAATTTACATCCTTACTGGAAGACACAGATTAGAAGAGGGAAAATATTTTGACCCCTTCATTGCTATTAGAACCCTCATTGTTCTCACAATGCCTGTGGAGACAGATTATTAGATGCAGGTTTTACAAACAGGGTGCATATTTCAGAAGTAGTATAATTCATATAGACACTTACTATGGAAAAATACAGATTTCTTTTTCCTCTATTCCTACACTTCTGGGCTGGAGAACAGTAATACACATAATAGTTTGTAAGATACAGACTTCAGTGAAGAGCAAAATGATGTATAAATGTCTGTGCTTTATTACCTGAGGGAAGACTCTGCAAAACCAGAAAAGAAATCTGCATCTTCCATTTCTTGTACCTCCCCCTCTTGTAAAAGTGTTCCCCAGCTGTGATAGAACTGATCCCCACCAGCTTTCTTGCTGGGACCTCTCTAACAGTCACAGTCACCACTGGCATGGGAGGCTCAAGATTAACGCTCAAGTCTTTAATCCCTTTGGAAAACGGTCTTGAAAGCAAGAGCCTTTTTTCCCCCTTTTTACGTAAAGATATCTTTGGCAACCAGTAAAGAAATGGAATGTAAAAACAAATGGCTACATCAGTAAACACAAACACTGTCTTAGAAAAAAGACAGTGGGAAGAAATCTCAGTTTTCCTAGATAACCTTAACAAAAAACACACACACACACACCCCCATTCCTCTAATTTGATCCAGACATTCTTTCGCAAGCTTTCTGTAAATACTTAAATTAGGAAAATTGAAGAACTTAGATTTAATTATTTTTTTTTTAAATACACATGAAGATACTTAGAGCACACTAAATAGGGCATTCATTCTTTTTACAGAATGATCAAAAAGAAGCCTGTTTTAGCAATAAAACACACACGGAGACATGCAACTATCTTTGAAGCTAACTCTTAAGCTTTAAAAACAAATACACACAGACCCACACAATCCCTCCCAAGTCCTTTCTAACTGCCCTTATAGTACCTCAGCTCTTACTCTCCTTTACAGCATTCAGGAAGTCCCAAAGTTTCTACTCAAAACCACTCATTAAATTCAATTTTTAAAAATAGATTATTTTACTTAATTTTGGAGTTTAGATACTATTAACAATAGCCAGAATTTTGAAAGTCTTGTTAAAAGTTAGAGGATTTAAACTGACACTTTAAATAAGTTTCTGAATAGTCTTTGTCCTTATAGTTAGACTTTTCTTCATGTCTAATCCAAATTACTGTTCCTGGATTGTCAGTCCTATCTTAAGAGTCATAACACCTTACAAACTTTTGAATCTACTTTGTGGTAGGAAGCATATTGTGAAAAGTCTAAGTGAACAAATATGTTGTACAGCCAATTGACAGATGAAGCTAAAAATCCTTCTTTAATAACCAAAATCTTTCTCAAAGTGTTAAAATCAAAGTCTGAAAATCCCTGTAGACTGATAGTCAGGATTTAGTTCGGCTTCCACAGACATCTGAAATAGGTATCTCACTGTCTGCAGCTGGTTTTGCCCAACATTTCCTCATTAAAAATTGATTTGTGAGAATTTTTCTTGCAAATAAGTAATTAAAACTTTGTCCTTCCTCAAAAACAAACAAACAAAAAAAAAACCACCAAAAAAACCCCCAAAGAAAACAACCCCAAAAACCCCACAGATAACCTCAATAAGATATCTGTCAGCCTGTTTTACTTCCCCCATGTAATTACTGTTTTTCTAATAACATTTGTTTAACACAGGTTATCAGGATATTTTTCTTAGTCTAAGTTTTTAGTTGATACAGAAGATAATTCAGCCAGATACTGGTCTCATTAAGAGATCATTAATTAGACTAACACTCAGCAAGCAACTGTCAGAAGAGAAACACTAACATAAAAAAACCATAACATTGATTAAAAATAATCATTCAGCCAAATCACAGGTAGGTCTGTTTGCATAGGAGCTTAAACCAATTTCAATAATTTCAGGAAAAAGGTCATGTAAACGAAAGTCTAAAAGCAAATCTGCTGTTATTCTCCAGTTAGTTCCTGTTTGCACTCTAGTTTCCCATGTCTGTGAGTGACACATAAGTAATCTTACAGAAAAAGTCAAAGTGGTTTTAAGGAATACTTAAACACAACTTGGGTAACTTGCAAGCTGCCCAACCATTCTTTTCTTCCTTGTTCTCTTTTCTCCTAATGATGTTGCTATTGATTGAATAGGACTCCTGAAGTCCAGAAAGATCTTTATTATGATGGCATCAAACAGTTAAGTTTTAAAAGTGTAGCAAGAGTAAATGAACTTGCTTAACACATTGAATAGCAGTCATCTGACTTACCTGTGTATGGCAGCTCCACAGATACTGGAAAGAGAAGCGTAAATTCCATTCCCAAAGACATAAAATTGCCACAGAGGACAGTTTGCTGGGCAAATGACATCTTCTATCTCCTTTCTAAGGTCAAGCCCTCTTGTAAAGCACGTGATAGCAGTGGGAGCTAAAGAAAAAAGAAGAACCTGTGACCTGAAAATCTTAAGGGTTTGTTTTAAGTTTGAGTTGTTTTTTTGTTTGTTTGTTTTGGTTTTTTTGTGTGTGTGTTTTTTGTTGTGGGTTTCTTGTTTTTTTTTTAATTTCTCTACAGTTTCTAAACTTAAGCAGTGCTTGAATTTGAAATTAGGTACAGTGTCTCATTCTGTGCTCCACTGTGTCTGTAAAGACATCTTTGGAGCTTACAAATATATGGTTATGGCAAGGAGAAACACACTTTAAGATTATTTATGGGAAAGTAGTGTCAGAAGAAGGTGGACAGTAAACAAAATGAGCAAACAACACAAAACCAGCATTAAAATAATTTCCAAGGAATATTACAGGAGGAACAATTCACATCTGTAAGTTTACTGCAGAGACAGAAGGGCAAGGGAAAGACCTCAAAAGGCAGGTGGAGATCATTCAGCTGATCTGATAGCACAGCAGGTCAGGGTTTTGACTTAGATCAACATTGATTCAGCATCAGAAGTTCAACCCATGGCTGGATATTTATTCTGAGCTTCCTAAGAGCACATCTTGCTCTTGCTGAGCACTAGAAGGTGCAAGAACCTTTTCTATATGCATTCAGAACATTATTTTCCCACAATATTAAAATGAAAGCTGGCAAAGGCTAGCCACTGTATCTGCACATACCCCACAGCATTACATCCCAAGGAGAGTATGTTTCAGGGATCTGTCCCTCACCTGCTTCCCTGCCCACTCTTTCCACTCTTACCGAGGGTATTTACTGACCCAACATAAGCTGCGTGTACTTCAAAGTACTTGGAGCATATGCTGCTCCTCATCAGCAGATGGACAAGATCATATCTCCTGCTAATCTCACCAACTTTGGAACTGAAAAGCTGCGCAGTTGCAGCCAGAGGTGCACAGAGAAGTGCGTCTGATCATTCTGGCTGCATAAATCAAATATAAATCAAATATATGTGTTCACAGACATCCATGTAGTTTTAGTCTTCACTATATGTAATCCTCATTAACGCTATACTGAAATTATGTTATCCTACCTAAGCACGTCTTCTTGAAAAAACTTTGTTGCTATTTGTCAGGACAAATGCATGCCTTAAATATGTCTATCTAGCCAGAGTAAGAAGTAAAAAAAAAAAAAAAAAAAAAGACACAAAACAAAGCAGTAAATACTTCTTCATTTCCCCTTCTCAAGATACTAAAACCTGTCTACCTAAAAAAAAAAAAACACTGTAAAGTGACTTAATCTGATTCTCAAGTATCCAAGGAAAAAAAAAAAAACTTTTCAAGACTTACTCTTACCTACTCACTTCCTTTCCATGTTTAGTTCTACACATTTGCCTTAAAAACAGAAGTCTGAAAAATTAATCAGAATCACCATGCTTATACATAGGAGTTCTATCTTTTCCTTGTTAAAAGTGCGATATTATTGGTGTTATGCTAAAAGAAGTCAATTTACTTTGCTGTTTGAGTCCCCTAATACTTTAATACAAGTACTACAACTGTGCTAGTTATTTAGTGGACACCAATCAAGCAATAACCACCAAATGACAACTAGCAAGACCATTAGAATAAAACAGCAGCTAGGAGTATGGATGTCCTTGGAGGAATCACTGCAATAATCATCACTGGTAATCTCTGCTCTCACAGTACTGCTTGTGCCATGCATCCTGCAATATTTTTTCCAGCCTCTAACAGTGCTGGATGCCACAGGCAGTTTTTATACCTATCATTTCTAGTGTACTGAACTTGACTTAATTCCTTAGCAGGCTGTGCATACAAAGACAATAATTAGACATGTCCTGTTACAAACCATTTATCACTTGGAGATCTGTATTACCCCCACCACTGGGTACTCAGTAATTAGTCATGTGTCAGGCTAATATTTACATAACATTGAAGACCATGGGCAGGGGTGAGGAACCAAACAAAAAAAACACACCAACAAGACAAAACCTTGCTGTGTTTTCCCTGGACACTATGAAAAGTCAGAGATCCATTGTAGCCCAGCCCACGGGATTTTTATGTACTGGTGCCTGCAGACTGTCATGATCCTTGTCTACACCAGGAGAGAGGAGCTTCTGACGGAAGGAACCTAGCTGCTGTTGAAGAGCTGACATACTGTAGACTGTAGCTATGGGCTTTAGCAGTCTGTACTTCACTTGGATCAGCACAGAGGTAAAACACATACACTAAAAGCTGTTAATTAAAAAGCAACAATTTCATTTTGGTTTTCTATAAGCTATGTTTCTATAACCAAGATTAATATTAGGAATAGTAGGTGCAGTATCAAAGTGAGAAGTACTGGGTACCACAATCAAGACTCATATCAACTATGCAGTAGATTTTGTTCTTCGCTGTTAATGTATCATCAGGTATCCAACACAAAACTAGAAGTAGTTTGTTGCAAACAGAAACTGCCAAAGATTATATATAAAATAACAGAGATAAAAGAAAGAGTTTTAATCACTGTAATTTAAGAGTGCAAGAGTATTAGTGGAGGCATTTCTCTGGATATGTATGTGATCCAATATCCTAAATCCATATATTTTTGGAAGAGGGAAAGATAAGCTTCTAATTTACAGGAAATTACTCAGTCCTGAAATCCTACCCATTCGGGACTCTGGTGAAGACCAGAGACGTATGTTAAGTGATGCAAATTTAGGCCTTTGGAACTGTGATAAAATGACCATCACCCATTCTGTCAATACACACACTCTTTAAGCACCACAGCAACACACTACATCAGGGTACTCCATAAAAACGAAGTACAAAGAAAAAAAAATGCATTTCTTCCTGATTTAAGCTGTATTTAATTGTAAGGATGAATGTCTTCTGTCACTGTTGACCTAAAAAAAGAAAAAAAAAATAAAAATAAAGCAAAGTCTCACTTCTCTCCTGAAACATCCATCTGATAACAACACTTTCAATCAGTCCATCAGTTCCCATCTTTTTGGGGACTCATCCCATGTACTTCAATTTGTTCTGAATACCTGTTTCTTACACCCACCTATAAGGGTTCTCATTTAATTTTTGACAGGAGTTACTAATTTAAAGACCCTAGGAAAATAAAAGTCAATAGCCAAAAATCAGAGCTTCTCTAATCTTTAAGTTTCCATGCATTGGTTTGGGAAAGCAGAATTTTTTTAGGCAAAGGAAAAAAAATCCTTATGTACATTATTACAAAAAAAAAATTAGGGATTCCTAAGAGTAATACAGCTTTATGAGTCAGAAAATAGAGAAGTACATCTCTATTATGTTTCTTATTTGGTTTACTATTTAGTATAATTTCTTTGCAAAACAGAAAGATTCAAATCCTCAAGATAAAAAGGACTTAAAACAAGCCTGCTTTTTGTATCTTATGCAAGGAATATTCACACCAGCCTTACCCATACTAGAAAAAACACATAAAAACCTCCTAGTAGAACTATAGCTGTGTATGTTTTAGAAAACATGATGACAGGTTGCATACTAATTCATGTAATCTTAAGTACATATCCTGATCTAGACAAGAGCAATGGGATTCTAAAAATCTGGTCAGGGCTCTGATTCATTTCAGTTTGAGACTTGCCCTTTTCTGATCTACTTACAGTTGCTTACCAACACATGCCAATGGTCACCCATCCCTAGAGTTTCCTGAATAGTAACCTGAACTGTTGAACTGTGCAGTATTTGTATGCCTTTCAGGGGGAGCAAAAAAAAAAAGGTATAAAATCCCTTAAGACCTCCCCATGCAGTTACAAGCCTAACACAGTAGATTTTTGAGAGAACTAGTGATCTTTCATTACTTTGAACAACAGAACTTATAAGAATTCCTGCAAGCTCTAGTTCAATAACTAAATGCTGCTGAATTAGGCTTGGAACAATGGTAAGAGACAATATTTCACAGTAACTGTTCACATTTTATATTACAAACACATCCTAGTACCAATATTCTATTTTGCAGTATTGCCTTAATGTTATTTTAGCTGGTCTCAGATACCTTCAGATTATAATGGCTTCTTCTCTAACCCTGGGAGGAAGCACCACAGAAAACTTTTCCCTTGTTTCCTGACACACTGTTGGCACTTCATCTGTAATGCACCTGTAAAATAATAAGGAAGGGAATTGTGGCTGGAGTAGGTTTTCTACTGCTTGAAGTAGGTTTCTTAGCCATAGCACTCCTGTGACATGTAGCTATTAACAGTTTAGCACAAAAGACTTTTACAAATGCTTGATTTAACACAAACTGAGCAGCAAATCCTACTTCTTAATGACTGTAAAGTCCTGAATGGAAAAGATTAAGGTCACTCACCTTCTGCAGACCAGGCCTGCAGGTCTGGAAGCACATCCTTCTGAAGGCTTCTGCCCTCCCTTGGTGCAAGGCTCTGCTGCAAGGGGCAGGCAAACTGCTTGCGGTGCACTATTTCTTTAGCTTCTTCCTGTGGCTCCTGGTTCCCCTGGGTTTCCTCTGGCTCCAGGAGATCCCGCTCTCAGCAGCAGGGATACAATCCAACAGGGCACAGTGCAACAGACAGCCCCTGCCCTGCCTGGCATTTTAAGTATGTTCTTTTGCTTTCCAGGTCAAAATAATGGTAGGGCAGCAGGTTTAAAAAGTTTTTAATCGATTCCACAGTTTAAAGTATGTCAGAGGTCCTCAGATTGCCAAGCACTGCGGGAGTGGCTTTGTATCACACACAAACACACCACCACTCACTCTTGCCATCAGCGCTCTCCTAGACCGGGAGACTTGTCACCACCGCTCTTCAACCTGTGTCAGGAGGGGCTTTTACCCCCTTTTGAGAGCGTTCCCTGACACTCTCTGTGGCTCTCCGCGGACTCTCCCGAGAGCCACCTCCAGAGGAGCCCGACACGGCGGGGCGCGGCCGGAGGCAGCGCTCACGCTCCACAGGGCTCCGGACGGGAGGCGCCATTGGAGACCCTCGGCGCATCCCGGCGAGGAGCGGCTGCAGCCGGGAACGCTGGCAAGCACCTAGCCGGTACCGCTGCCTGACGCCCCCGCGGGCCATCACCTCCCGGTGGGGAGGGCCACGCAGAGACAGTCCGAGAGGGAAAACCACTTGGGGAGGTTGAGGAAAGAAAGCGGGCAACTCACCCGAGCCGTCGCTCCCGCGAACGGGGCTGAAGAGCAGGAAGGTGCCTGCGAACAGACAGGGAGCTAGTCGGGGCGCTGCTCCGCGCCTGCCCCGCCGGCCCCAAGCCGCCCCCCGCGGTACCCACCGAGGAGAAGGGGGACAAGACACATGGTGGCGGAGCGCGCCCGGACCCCGGAGCGACCGAGAGCGGAGGCGAGGAGAGCCGCACGGCACGGTGAAACCTGCCCTCTAGGCCTCCCCACCGCGGGTGCCGACCCCTCCGCACTGCCCT
>JANHGB010063506.1:0-19784 GCA_026283785.1 Coracopsis vasa | reverse complement strand
CTAAAACAGGTATCTGCAATGACTGACAGCTCGAGTTAACTTCTGTCAGTGAAAAGCTTTAATACTGTCTTGTCTAACTTTGTGCATCACTGTAGGAATCAAGGGAATACATAGAAGAACCTAAAGGAGTTACGAGTTCATTGTAATGAACACAGAACTATCTAACACAGAATAGCCTTGCATTGCCCATGGATCAAAATGGACAGTTGGTATAGACTGTGTTGGTAAAATCATATAGGGTAATTATCTCATGGAACAAATACTGGTTCTTAATAAATCATTTCAGGAACTACTTACTCATGAATTATTACTACATGGTCATTCAAGCAATATGTCATGCTGTCAGGCTTCTTGCAGAGCAATGGCTGAACTCCCTCACTTCTTTATATACCAGACTGAAAACACTTAAAATGGATATAAATGCTGCACAATACAGTGTTTTGGTTCTGGCTCAAGTGCATTTATGCAAATCATCTTGTAACCAAGTGCTCTGCATTTAAAAATTATTCACAGAAGGATCTTAATCTGCTGATACATCTGTATGAACAACTGTCAAGACAGAAAGGAGAATGGAATTCCTTGCTATGAGTTTGAGGCATCAAATCCACCAACTCTAGCAAGAGCTTAAGCATGGCATAAATGTCTGAACACAGATACTAATCTTGGAACTACATGCTTTATAAGATTCAGGAAAAAAAAAATAAAAAGGGCTTGTAGCATTGAAAATCTGGAAAGCTCATTTGTCCAGTGCTATGTGTTTTAGTTCAGACAAACAGAACAAGGTGGTTTCTGAAGCCTCAAATTCTTATCTACTAGGTATGTTCTGGGATATAGAAAGAATTAGGGAGGGGACTCCCTCTTTCTAATCCATCTCAGTGGAAAGCTGAAGGGGCAATGGTGATGCTTATTTAAATGCAAAGTTTAAGGCACACTTCAGACAACATGGTATGCTTTTCCTCCTTCCCTCCCCACATCACTTTCTCGTAACTTTTGCAAACAGTAATCATAAGTCAGGAAACTGACCAAAAGTTAAATAAAAGTTAAACACAGTGTTCTGTTCTTTTATCACTCAAACAGATGCCTAGATGAACTTTACTAGACAGAAGACTTGTATGCCTTATCAACACAGAGACCCTGAGTGTATTACTACGAAATCACCCCACAATCCTGAAATTTCATAACCCTTGCATTCCTTTTAGACTTCACTTAACATTAACATATGTTTTACTTATCATTAGAACAGTCTGCTGGCAACACTGCTTTGAGATGCTTTTGCTATGGAGACTGTCATACGGAGACTGCTCCTGACTGGAGCAGGCAATTTACAAACTCGGGACTGAAATGAAGTGCCCCAAATTCTTGGAAGATTCATACGTGTTTCTCTCCTCTGATCAGACTCCCAAGCCACCTAATTTAACCTGCTAGGCCAAACCTGTCCTAACCTAGCAGGACAATCCTCAAATTTCCTCTTAACAGATAGGGTGGAATGGCTCCTATGACTGGAGTGTTGGAATGGAAGGATACAGGCTCTTTAGGAAGGATAGGCAGGGGAGACAAGGAGGAGATGTTACCTCTGTGTCAATCATCCACCGGAGTGCATGGAACTACACCTGGAGATGGAACTGGAGCTGACCAAAAGCTTAATGGGTCAGGACTAAAGGGAGGGAAGGGACAGGTGACATTATAGTGGAGGTCTGCTACAGGCCATCCAATCAGGAAGACCAAGCAGACAAGACCTTCTATAGACACAGAGAAGCAGCTTTACATTCACAAGTCCTGGTTCTCATGGGGACTTCAATCACTCCAGAACTCCTAGATGAAGAGGCTAAGCCACTATGCATCATATCTGAGAAGTCATGGCAGTCCAGTGAAGTTCTCACTGACTGGAAAAGGAGAAACATAGTTCCCTTTTTTAAAAGAGAAAAAAGGAAAACCTGGGGAACTACAGACCAGTCAGTCTTACCTCAGTGCCCAGCAAGATCATGGAGCAGATTCTCCCGGCAACAATGCTAAGGCTCATGGAAAATAAGGAGGCCATTGGTGACAGCCAACATGGATTCACGAAGGGCCTGATAAATCTGGCAGCCGTCTATGATGGGGTTACAGAATGGGTGGATAAGTGAAGAATGACTGATGTCATTTACCTGGACTTGTGCAAGACATGTGACACAGCCCCACAGTACAACCTTGTCTTTAAACTGGAGAGACATGGATTACTGATTTGATGGTGGATAATCAGAGGGCTGAAGCACCTCTCCAATGATGAAAGGCTGAAAGAGTTGGGGTTGTTCAGCCTGGAGAAAAGAAGGCACAGAGGGGACCTTAGAGCAGCTTCCAGTACCTAAAGGGAGCTATAAGAAAGATGGAGAGGGGCTTTTTACAAGATCATGTGGTGACAGGACAAGGGGGAATGGCTTTAAACTGACAGAGGGAGGATTTAGATTAGATACTACACAGAAATTCTTTACTGTGAGGGTGGTGAGGCACTGGCACAGGTTGCCCAGAGAAGCTGTGGCTGCCCCATACCTGGCAGTGCTCAAGGTCATGTTCATCCCGGGGCTTTGAACAGCCTGTCTAGTGGAAAGTGTCCCTGCCCATAGCAGGGATGTCAGAACTAGACGATCTCTAAGGTGCCTTCCAATCCAAACCATTCTATGATTCTATTTCAATTTTCACAAAAGAACACCTTATGTCTGTACTTCATATTTCACAGATTACATACCTCAATATTAGTCATTCTTAACTCATCTGCATCCCTACATCACAAAATAAAAGCTACGTTTAAAGTTTAGCATTCTACTGGAGAGATGATTTTTGGGTTGAGTATGTTTTGGTCAAAGTAATATGTGCATGTGTTCTATTCCCAATTTTTTTTTTCTGAGAAAAAACTCATTAAAAATTCTGAATGCTAAACAAACATAAAAGGATACCTGGTAACAGGATATGGTATTCTAGAATAAAAACCCATTATTAGATTAGTTCTACAGGAACGGACCAGCTCCTCTTTATTAATGTACCATGAACAATTCAAGGAAAAAAAAATATAAATCAGAGGCATTTAACTGTTTTAATTTAAGTGATAACAGTTGAAAAAATAGCCAGTTATTAAATGCTTCAAGTAGTATATTATGCAAAATGGGTGAAAAAAAGCTTTTAAAAAACCCAAACCACTACTTGAACTACTGAAGAGTGATTTATAAACTCAAACCTCAGCTCCTATCAAAGAACAGAATACATAACAGGGAACTGCAACCATACAAATGTGACCTTTCTTTAGACAAGATTAAAATAAAATGATTTTTAAAAAGCTCTGGAAAGCAGGTAAGCAAATGACACACCTAAATTTCTATTAGTCAAAAATCACAATCACATCACTTCCCCACCACTGCTTTCCTCGAAACTACATTATCAATCCTTCAGGCAGCAACCAACATTTTGATGTATGTGCTGATATAACAACCAGAATAATACAACACCAACCCTTAAAGAAAACCACAATATAAATAGTGAATCAAACTGCTAAAGCAGAAAAGGATTGAAAGCAATAATGAATGAATAAAGACTTTCATGAAAGCATTACGGTTCTCATGGTCTAAAGGTCTGAGCACAAGATTTATAGGGAGAGGTGATAACTCTACCAGCTGACAAACAAAACACAGCTTTCAGCACATTAGTCCTTCTTCAAGCTTTGCTGGTTTTGTATTAAATCTTTGAAATAGTATTGAAGCAAATAATAAATATGGTGAATTAATCTTGATTATGTACCTTAAAACCAATATTTTACCTAGTTTATGACTTTTAGAATTCAGTATTGGTTTACTGCATCTTTATTTTTTCCTATGCCCACAGACATCTCTTCATTATCCCACAGAAAATTCTATCTCACAGGAGCTAGTTACTATAATCAACTCTCTCCATCACATCCCCCCTGCTTATCTACAGCTACCAGCCAGATTTTCTCCTACCAAAACTGAAAAGCATTACTCTGCACAGAATGTCTCAATTTGTTCTCAACTTGGAAGTTGCTGCTTCTGCCCCTTTTCCTCCCATAAAAAAAAGAAGCTTGAGTCTGTAAGTTTGTTTGCTCTTCTCTTGATGACATCATCTGATCTAGCAATAAGCTTTATTTCTCTACCAGCCTTGCCATGGTAATCAGTTTCTCCCTGGAGATTTTTTTCCCCCTCAAAAAAGGGGAAGGTATTTGCCATACATATCATCAGAATATTTTATTGTACCTCAAAAAAGTTGTACTCCAGTAACACAGACTTTATGACAATCTCTAGCATCTATTTTAAAGTAAATTCAATAGTTCAAGGCTGTTACTAACATGAGGTTTCTTGAGGAGTTTTCTTCTGAAAAATAAAAAATTTCCTCGAAACAAATCTGCTTTGCTTCTATAATAATGAAATAACACTTCAGCATAATCACACCTAGATGCTAAACATACTTCAATTTTCCCAGAAGACAGCTTGATAGCCTTACTGGAACATTTGATAATTTATTTTGAGGAAGAATTTAACCCTCAAAATCTATTTGCACCATTATTCTTGCAGCAGAAGTATCTGTGACTCACTGTTGACATCAGGCAGTGGCAAGACACAATCACCTTCCTGTGCTCCTTAACTGCTAGGACTGGCAGTGACTCACCAGCAACTTCACTCAGGCCAAGATTTCCTGTGATGCAGGCTTCTGTGTGCACTACTTCTTCAGCAGCCTTACTTCCACCCAGTTTCACACATCCACAGCTAGGTAGTAAAGATGATACCTCATATCTTACCTCTATTATGTAAAAACAACTCCATTTATTTAACCCAAACAAAAGCTTTGGCTACATTCTAATACCACTAAAATAAATGGAAAATGTGATTCAAACCTTCAAGAATACTGACATTTATAGATTCTCTAACTTTACACCTTCCCCCTATTGTGGACCATAGTTTGAAAGATAAAACACTTGTCTTAGCCAACCACATTTAAGGGTTTTGATAAAAAGTTTCAAGAGGTTTCAACCTTTTACTGGTTTATCTGCACTAGAGACATTTTCAATGATAGGAATATATCATGAGCTCACTACAAAAAAAAAAACCAAACTACTATGCTGCTACAGTGTCTTAAGAGGAAAAATATTTCTGGTAAGTGACTTCAGGAGAAAAAAGAAAAAAAAAAAAAAAACAACCCCAAAAACCAACCAACCAACAAACAAACAAACAAAAAAAACCAAAAAACCCAAACAACAACAATTATCCAACATTAGTCTGACAGAAAAATTCTCTTTATTTCTCACAAAAACAAAAGGTAACACAAGAACCTTGACTCCCTCACAACCAACACAGTTGATTTAATTATGTAAATTAGGTAACAGCTGAGTAATGAATCCAAAGCTAAACCAATGACTCCACTGATCTGCTGAACCCATTTATTCATTCCATAGCAGAATTTAGAAGACAACATTAAAATTCATGAAGAAAGCATTTCCCAAGATACAAGTAAGAAAACTAGAAATAACTTTAAAATAATGTCATTTTCTACAGTGTAGGGAAAAAATCTATTGTCAAAGAATGATTTAGTAAACAAAGTTAAAAACTTTAAAGTATACATTTGACAAAAATGTGGAACTTTGGAAGCAGTTGCCTTACATGAAGAAATGGTGCTTCAATATCCTCAGTAAAGGCTAAGATACCCTGTCACTCCTTGCCTGGAAAACTGTTATCAATACTAAAAATTTTATTTAATAGCTAAATAGCCTTTTACTAGTGGGGTGTTTCTTATGCTCGTTGCCAACACAGCTCTGCACGCAAAGCTTAAGAGATGACTAATCGCTATTAATTTTCTGCACTGAAACACTGTCTAAAGCACTAAAGGCAGAGACTGTTAACCCTAACAGAACCTCATCAGTACATGGCCAAGTCCTCCACTTCCACCACTTGTTTTATGAAGGACCTCCACACTCCTCCCTGCCACCACTTTCACCTCAACCACATAAATACCCTTTTTAAAGAGATGCTATAAAAATAAGGACTTCATAGAAGTAGGTAAGACATACACAGAGGAGGTGAACATAAATACAGACTTAGCATTTCAAACAATGTCCATTCATCATGTTCCTGTTTTCTTTAAATGATTGTCAGTACGTATCATCCCACTACAGGTGACTGCACGCAGTACATGCATATTGAATGGATTATAAGAAAACCCAAAGACTGTGGATAAGTGAAGTTTTTCTGTTGGCTGGACATTTCAATTAGTGTCATGCTTAACAAATGTATGAATGGAAGTCCACTTGCAGCTCTTTGGGTCTCCCAAAGGATAATTTCTCTAACATAACTAGAAAGAGTTTCTCTCTGAACTAGACATTTTCCCCTCTGCTCTGTTACAACACATCCTATTGACCCAGAAAAACAGCCTGAGGAGAAACTGCCAAACCCAGAATCTTCCCAACAGGGAAACAACAATAACAAAAAAAAGCATGTTTTTAAAAAGGCCAAGTTATATATAAATAAGATGATGAAGCTCATTGGAAGGCGGCCCATCAAATGCTGTCCCTGGTAAGAATGAATGGGATATTTCGAAAATAAGTGAAGGACAATCCTCCACAAAAAAATGCCACTCAAACCACAGGCTTCAGATATGTACAAAGTTCAACTGTATACTGAAGGAATGAGGCAGTGGGGAAAAGAGAATCAGTTATCAAGTGCCTGAATTTCTACAGTCCTGTCTGCTGAGATAACAGCTATTAAGATATCCATTTTTGTGGACAGATAAAGAAAGGAAAACCATAACCTCAAACGGTTAGTCTATTGTTAATACTTGTTTCTTGATCCACTGTGGGTTTGTGTCACTGACCTGTAGTATCCATAAACAGCACAAGACAACAACTTCTTTAGAAGAAAAATATCAAAGGTTATTTATTTACTCCAAGCCTTCTGGTATTTCATAGCTGAATTCCATCTGGATGGTAATCAAGAGTCAGTAACCATCCACACTCATTTAGCACAATTTAGATATTTGTATCAAATACATTTGCTAACAAATACATGGAATTAAAAAAAAAATAAAAATCAGGGCATGGAGACATTTACCAGGTGCTAAATCTCCAAAATACATGTAGGGAGGAGTACCTCATACTGAGTCAATCAGTTGCTCAATGAATCCAGAACAAGAGAAAACATCTGGTCTAAAAAGCAACACTTACATCCATCCTCAGGAAAATGAATGGTGCTTATTTTAGTTAGAGCAATAGAATTTCTTTGGGAGTTCTAAATAAATTTCTGAATGAAAGAATCAGCCAAGGGGAAATTTCAATCTGTCTGGACAGCACAGAAGACTTCAACAAGGCAATTAAGTATAAAAACTAATGCTACTCCAAGATGAATTTCTTAGTGGATGCAAACTGAGGCATCAGTGTGCAGAGACAAACTACCCAGAGAAGCACATCTCACCAAGAGGTAGGTCTTAGTGTATCAGTGTCTTGGCAAAGGAGATGTGGTATGGAAGAGCTTTGCGATTCAGTTTTGACATAAACAGATTAAGAAGGTTTTTGTAATTCTGTGCATTACTTTTTCAACACCATTTACAGTGGTGTTATTTCATATTTATTAACAGTATTTATTTACTTTTAACAAAGCATTTTTGAAGTGTGCCTTAGAGGTAGCCTACTTACAGATCATTCCCTGACATAAGGCTGTAATAAATTGGTAAACAGAACACTATTTTATGTAGGAATTAAAGATGTGTTCATTCCTTAGCACACTACTCTGTAGCATCCAAATGACAACTACCCTCACACAACACGCACAGACAAGGCAGAGGGCTAGAAGAAAAATCTTCCAACAAGCAGTGATAAGAATGAAGGTGCTCTAGCATGCAACACAGCACTGAAGAACCTACCTAAACAGACACTGAAATTTCCTAAAAGCTGGTCAGAAAGACTGTGAAAGAACACTTTTACAAGAATGAAAGAAAACTGAACTCCTAAACTGCTGTTAAATGAACATGGATGAACCTAACAGACTAATGTTCTTGAGATTGACTTTAAAAATCATACAGAGAAGAACTTTCTGAATTATAACAGACTGACCCAGAAACCCAAAGTAAACCTTACCACTTTATGTGACTGCTAATATACATATGACATGTGGATGTTCCACCTTTGGCCAGATTTCCTGCACATTAAGTTCGTGAAAAGGAAAGCTGTTCCTAAAAGCAATAGTCAGATATTTTCATGATGAGATGAAGGTTCCAAATCCATGAGTACCTCAATTATGCCAAAACAGCTGAAATCATATCAGACACAATCTGCATTACCTTCTGCAACACCCTACTGGCCTGTCGAAGATAGATAGGTTAGCTGATTAGCTCCACAGAACTGAGAAACTCCTGACAACCCTGGAAATGGACTTGCTGCAGAGCAGAAGAATCAAAATCATTCTCCTAGGTCTCAAAGAGGCTGATCTAAAGTCCTTCCTAAATGCCAAATGGAAAAACAGGAAAACCCACCCAGTAACAGCATCCTGAATGTCTCACTTGTGATGTATCACCTAAAATGTCTTATCATACAACTGGGATAACCAGCGCTCCCTGCGACCAGATTGCCAACCACTAGTTCCAATTATAGATATGTCAGGAACTAATGAACCTCTAAGTGTTAAGAGAGGGGGAATCTGAATTCTCTTTATCTATGGAAACTGCTTTAGCTGTGTTAAGTCATCACCTGCAACTGATGCCTCATGACAGAGAAAAACCCAGTGCATATTTTCCAAGCTCCTTGTGCCTTCAGAATATTTACGCAAAACAAGCACCTTTAGCAGACCAAAAGTCCCAAGTAATATGACCTGGCAGGAGGTCAAACTGCCTGTTTCTTTGACACCAGTAAAAAGTACTATTCTTTTATAGGATGTGCAATGTGATTCTGACTGTATGGTACTTCTGTAGACTGATAGGATGGGTCCATTAAGAGGAAGGGCGAGAAAGAACCAGGAGGTTACGTGCACGATTCTCAGTACCCAAGACAGGAATCCAAGATCAAGGCATTTCAGCCAGAAACATGACTAACCGAAAGTGACTACTGAAGGGGGACAGAGATTGAGGCAAAATGAGTCATACGCTTCTCAACTAACACTCAAAATATGTCAATGAGACACATAAACTGAGCAAGGGACTCAGCTGTAACTGGCAGCCTGCATATAAAGATCATCCAAAAATGACATTTAGATAAGCTGCAATGTCTGCCCAGCATTTAAGAGGCTAAAGTAGGAGACAAGGGTGGCGTCTCTACACAGTATGCAGCATAGCAATATCTGCCCCATCTTGAACTGCTTCATAAGAGCAAGCCTTCAGCTTGGGCTTATTTATGAGGAGCTTTCTCAGCAGGGGAATCATTCAGGAATGCTTTGCTTTGATTCAACAGAAAGTAAGCATAAACAGGTCTGAAGAGTTTCATATGTTTTACAATCCTACACAGCATAATGCTAGAAGAGAGGGTTCCCATCCACCCCTTACACATCCCATCTTTTATGATGAATACCGATAAGACTTGTAAACCTAAGCAACTCCTTCTAATTTCACCACTGCAACAAAAACATTCAAGGACAGATGTAAAAATATAAATTTTGTTTCCATGTCAAGATTTAAACACACTGATCCACTTAAGGCCATATGGAAGCAAGAATATTGCACAGGGGTAAAGCAACTTTCAGCACTGTCTGGTAAAGCACACAGTTTAAAGAAAATGTGCAGAATAGGTCAGAGCACCGTGGTGGGAGCAGAATGCAGGTTTCTGCACAGACTTTGATGAAAGTAGAATCCACTGATGAGTTGCCACGACAGATCAACTGAGTACTCACGACAGACATGATAGAGGATACAGGTATCCTCCAAGTCCAAGACACACACAAAAAAATCATTTTTATTATTTAATAAGGTTATCAACTCAGGTAGGAAAAGCTGACACAGACACAGAGTAATATTCTCTGATCCACCTCTTGGGCTTGTTCATGTACAGGAAGAGATACGATAGTTTTCAAAGATTGACGGCTGAAGCAGCAAGAATCAAGAGCAGAATGAGAGAAGGCTCAGCCATTTGCAGAGGCCTACAACCAGGCAGTCATTTTCTACCTGCACAATACCTGCACTGCTTCATTCAAGATGATCGGAAGAAAAGATGTAGAAACATAACACGAGACTCAGGTGAAATATTTTGTGAAAGGAAAACATCAGTGCTCCAGAGCAGAGGAGAGTCTACAAACATAAGGAAGGTCACATGCAGTGGGAAGCCACTACTTGGCAAAAGTAGCAGCTTTGTATTTTCTATCATCCTTCCTCTGTAGCAACCATAAATGCAGCTGAAGCTTTCAAGATGGAAGGGATCTTTTCTTGATGTCCTGGAAGCAAGCAAGTCTTGGGAACAAGACTGTATGCAGAGACTGTCAAAGGACTAACTTCATGCTAGATTATTATATACAGGTTGGAGAAGTCAGAGTTAACTATTTATGTAGATCACAAATATTCAAGATCACTCTAATTCAAGGCCAAAGCTGACTAATGTGTCCAGCAAATAATTGAACAGTCTCTCCTCGTTTCCTTGAAAAGCATTAGATTTGAGGCCTTTGTAAACCATACGTTTCCTCAGGGATTTGGTCCTCCAAGAAAACATAAGTATGTGGCACTTCTTCTGGGCAAGGGTATAACAAATGCATTATGAAATATGTCACCCTCAGGAAATGAGACAAGCATGAGAGGAAAGCAAAGAGAAAGAATTACTTAAAACCAACTAAAAGGCATAAAAACAGTCTATGCAACGCAAGCTGTAGCTCAGCCCTCTGCCACTAAAGATATCGTGTCAGCTGTGCACTTGAGTGATGCTTTACAGATCCAGAAAAAAACTGGTCAGAACCCAGTCCAATCTCCCACTTAAAGCAGGTCTAGTAGCAACACTAGATCAGGTCAGCTGCTCTCAAATATTTATCCTTGTACCATAACCTGTCAATTAGCAACTTCATTTGTATTTCAAACCTTAACATACACCAAGAGAATTTTCCTTTCAATTTGTTTAAATAGAAAGTAATTTGTATGGCATTTCTGAAAAGACAGACAAAACTTTCAAGTCTCACTCACGTACAGATGCAGTAATTCAAGCTAGAATTCCAAATCCTGCATGTACTGCACATACGTGAGATTTTTAACCAGAAAGTATCTCTGTTCAATAAGAACCATTCAAGGTAATTGCAATAAATTAAAGCTTTA
Source organism: Coracopsis vasa (assembly GCA_026283785.1). Classification (NCBI taxonomy): domain Eukaryota; kingdom Metazoa; phylum Chordata; class Aves; order Psittaciformes; family Psittacidae; genus Coracopsis; species Coracopsis vasa. The sequence continues at coordinate 8,543 of JANHGB010063506.1, read as the reverse complement.
TTCTACAAGACTTGTATTACAAAAGCCTATAATACAGGAGAACTGCCATCATCTTAAAAAAGGAAGAATTCCCACAGACGATAAAGAGTATGAAAGTAGCAAAGCATAGTACGAAGCATTCAGATTCAGTTACTTATCTACCTCTGTGTTTTTCACGATTTATCTTATTAAAATTAAGCCAACACAAGAAAAAGGAGCAAAGATACTGCACGCAAAAACATCCATAAAACCCTAGGAACAGCTGTACACCAGTCAAAAAAAAACAATAGAAAAAGAAAAATCAGTTAACAAAGATTAATGCTTTCTAGACCACAACAGTGATTCTCTTTTCGCCAAAGATCAGTAGGACCACATCTTTCAATGCACCATCTCTTACTTTTGCAAAAACTGCTGCACTCCCTCAGGCAACCTCATTTTCCATGCAATGGAAAACAGAAGCCAGCTTAGCAAAAGACAGGTTTAACCAACCTAACAGGCAAGAGCTGAAAGGAAAAAAAAATAAAATCATTTTTTTACTGGAACAATGATCAGCAATGTTGGGGTTCATAGCAATGTATGTGCCATAAACAAAGCAGTGCGAAACAAAGTTATACAAGCTTCAATACCAAGAGTCAAATAATTTTAAAAGAAATTAAAAAGATCTTTGCTTTCTTTCAACTAACATTTTAGGCTTCTTGTTACAGATTAATATAATGTGCCTAAGACCTTGCCACTCCTTCTCTCTTCTCCCAAATTGCTTTTCAGTAAATGTTTTCATATGGCAAGTGAACCAACTGAGCTTGTACTGTGGCATGACAGACTAACTTAAATGAAATCTAGCAGGCCAGGCTGTACACAGCTATTTACAGCAGCTATTGAGGACAGCATATTGAGGACATGCTTCATACCACTAACAACTTCTAAAATCTGGCAGCCCAGACTAAGAGTGCAAATGGGATGAAACTCATCTCAAGGCAGCTGCTTACTAATCAAAGGTGAATATTCTCTCTGCATAAATCCCACCAGGGAAGAAGTTAATTAGTAAGCAATAAGCAATTAAAAACACATACAATTTACTATTTTGAGAAGAGTCTGACTCTCATCATCACCGTGACCCTGAAGAAAAACTCTGCTTTTTACAAGTTCAGAACATTTCTTCAGAGACACTTTGTACCCAAAGAAGCTGATCTATCCAGCAAATGTGCATTCATACCAGTGAAGGCTATGAGTAACATCATGTAAATAAGGCATTTGTTACTGCTGCCTTAGTCTTTTTACACCACACATTGCTTTTCTATATCCCTTCAAAGAGTTCATTAACTCTTCACCCATTTCTCACAAACACATGTAAGAACAAAATTCACATATGTATACAAATAAAAATTTTAAAAATGCAGATTACTAATATCATTCAAGAAATTTTATTTCTAAGATAATGATGTTCTAACACATGTATCCAATGCATAAATTTCCAATACTGACATTAGGCAGGAATACCTCAGGCATTTTTTCTAAGCCAAGACAGAAACTGAAAACCTCAATTTCTCCTAACCTCATCCATGAGGCATAAAGCTTTATTTCTTCCACAGCTTATGCAAAGGAAGCAGCAGCTAAAGAAATATTCCATTTTTTCCCCAACAGAAATGACAGGAGGACCTTGCTGGCACTCACTTGCTTAAAAGTACTAACTTAGAATTACTGCCTGTGGTATTTTTGAGTCAAGCTGATTCTGTGAGATTAAGTACTTCGCTGATGGGATTTTTTTAGTATTACTTTTTATGTTTAAAAATGAAACAAATTCTCTCCCCCCCGCAAAAAAACAACCACCAAAAAAATCACCAACTCATAGGTTCAATTCTAACCTCAGCAAGCTGGTGCCTGAATTTCAGCAGCTGCGTACTGCACACTATAAAGACAAATGGACATTATTAGTTGCTTTGCATCTAGATCTTCTAAAATGTACAGCTACGGAAGCTGCCTGGGATTGTAGATGCCAAGTGAAAAGCCTACCTACCACTCAGACTACTACTTGGTGGTAAACTAGGAAAACACCTGTACATTAAAAAATGGAACAAGATTTAATTTGTTCATAAATTAAAAATGTCATTCAGAGACGAATCACACAAACTCAGGGGAGACCACATGCCCTAAACATCGTCCAGAAGCCACACAACTCAACACATATCACTGTTTCTCTCTTGTTGTCTAACGAGGTTATACACACACAAGTCAGGAGAGCAAGGAAAGCTTTTGATCATTTGCCCATCAGCAGCTAATCTTTAGCATGTGGTTGTTTTATCTCTAACTTACCAGAGAAAAAAGGTAACAGCTGAAAAGTGTACAATTTGTTTAACATTTAGTGTCAGGTCATTAATGCTTCTTTCTCTCATTTTCTACCAAGTTGGTAGAGCAAGGGAAACATTAACTTTTAGGTCACTCAATCATATTTAGCAGTTAAAAGTAATGGGATGAACACTAAGAAGTTAAAATAACACAGACCCCTGAAACACCAGTAAGACATAATGGTGTGCATCAGCCTATTTTCAGTGGGTACTTCCATTTACTGAGATCCAAAGAGCGCTCTGACTCATCCGTATCTTTGGAGCACACTTTTAATTAAGTTGTTACAAAAACTTACATTCTACCACTCTACCACCATGAGTTCTTCCCACAGAAAGATATTCATAAAGGCAAAAAGGTGTCTGCTAAAAACTCAAATAGATCTTCAGCATGCCCCCTTATTTCACAGCAATGAAACATAATTGCTGAGGCAATTGCTGAAAGCACTCCTTTGCAGTTAAATTCCAGCATCAGACTAACAGATGCTGGAATTGCTACACCATAATGACCAAATACCCTTAGAAAAACCTCTGCTCTGACTATACAGTCATTGAAATTTTCACGTTGCTTTGTGAATTAGCTGGTAAACGCTTAATGGCATTTGAAGCTCACACATTTACTTCTTCTGCTACTTTGAGCATAAATTGCCACAATATTATACCGCTTCAAGTTTGATGCCCTTACACAACAGACACACACAGGCCAGGAGTTTTTCAATGCTGATAAACCTAACATTGAATATCTTGAATTTTTAAAAGTTTTGTGGGTATACAAAATTGCCTTTGGTTGACCTCCTTAGAGGTATCTGAATAATATTCCAAATATAACAGAGCAGAAATACACTGTTAGCCTCAAATTTTAAATTAGTATCTTGAATGTTGTGAAACATTTAATAAATATCACTTATCACAGAGGCTCATACATGCCTCTAAGGCAATTAAACAAGGAACTAAGTCCTCTGTACATTTGAGACTTAAACTAATACCTGAAATTATTTGCTAAATAAGGTTTTCTTCTTGCAATATGATTTTAAAGATCCAAAGCAATATTCAGTAGTATAGTGTTTATTTTCAGGATTGTCAATTTCTAAAGAGGATATTCTTTTAGTTTTAAAATTTCAGATGTGTCTCTGAATTCAAACCATAAAGCTGCTCAGCCTAGCTAAAGATTAGATATAACAATAATTTATTTATATCAATAAACTGTCAAGACCTGAAAGTGATTGCAATAGAGTCACTTTTACTCTACAATATAACATCTAGATCACAAGATACTGTAGAGCAGTTCCTAAATACAGATGTGCCATCCTTAGAAAATGCTTAATCTTGTTCAGTTGCAGACTGGTCAATTAACTGTCCATAAAGTAAATGTTTTACTTGTGGCTATCATTTATTTATCAACAACATTCTGCAGCTGTTTCTCAAATATTTTCCTGGTTTTATATGGGCTCAATAAAATCACAAGAGTTATTGAGAAGATTAATAGAGAATGACTATTCATTGACATTTGTAATACAAGAACCAACAAGCCCCATATAAAATTATAAGCTAGTAGGTTACAAAAAATACCAAATCAGGCAACATAAAAGTCATGGTATACAGTATCACAAGATGACACTAGAAATTTACCCAAATTCTTTCATGACGATCAGTAACAGCAATACCTACCTAAACACAAAATAAAGACAAAATGGGTTGATATTTTAAGCTACATATAAACATTTCTATCTATTGCCAGGGTAACTCAGAACAGAACTTGAAGAATAATAACCAACATAAGTCATAAAAAAGCAAGAATGTCTAAGAATGTCTAAGATAAAATAACTTCAGTATGTAGATAATATCTGCTAGCCTGACTGTTAAAGCTTTTTTAATTATTATTTTTATTTAAAGTCTCTAATAAATCATCTATATATTTAACAGCATGTCCGAAGAAAAAGACTAATGATGACAGTGGTTAAATGCATTTCAGTTGTTAGAACATGGACATTATACTAAAATCAACTAAAGACAATGTTATCACAAAAAGAAAAAAAAAATTGTTAAATCAGAAACCAATTAATCAGTTTCTTACTAAAGCAACAAACGTTTCATTAAGCATGAACATGAAAGGTACACAGGAATCCAGATCAGGCTTAATATGACTTGTTTTCATTCTATTTTAATGTACTTATTTTAAAAATGTACTTCCATCACATTCATAGATAGCAATTAATTTAATTACTAGTTCATTTTCCGGGGCAGGGAGGTACTGGGCTGCTCTTCAGAGACTAATCCATTATTCTTTACAGTTCCAAATTCTGCCTTTTTACATTTGCTTGAACATATCACCTTATTCCATGATTTCATCATGACAATACTGTTTGCAGTGAAACCACTCCTGTGTAGCCTGAGTCAGGCGGACAAAAAGCACCAAAAGCATTTTCAGAAATAGAAACCGTACGAGTTCAGACACCAAGTAGTTCATCAAAACCACTTTAGACTGAGGAAGCAATCCAGTCTTACATGGAATTGCAAGAAAGCAGAAGGCAATGACAGCTTCTAATAATAAAGTACTCATCAGCAGCAAGTAGTAATATTTAGCCCAGCACTCCCTTTTCCACATTTCTAGATTATTATTAACTAATGAAAAATACATGAAGTTCCAGTTATAACTGTATTGGGTGCAGGTGTCCAGGTGTCCGCAGTGGCGGTCTGCAGCATTCTCTGTGGGAAGAAGCCAGGGGCTACCCTGTGGTGGACACACTCCACCAGTTGCACAACAGATCCACAGCTGAACCCCTGAGCCATGTGTGGGACACTTCAGTGAAAACATATTTGAGAAAGGGCAGAGAACACCAGAAGAGGAGTGACCAACAAAGCGAATGACAAAATAACAAGGTCAGAGGAAGATGAGAAGAAAGAGATGCTCCACGCTGGATCAGGTCTGCTGCCAAAGGAACAGCAGCCTGAGGAGGACTCACAAACTGCAGCAAAAGAAAAATAAAACCAGTAGCAGCAAGAAAACTGCTACATCCTGACTAGAACCCCCTGCACCGCTGTTTGCCTCGCTGAAGGGAGTGAGTGTACCCTACAATGGTAACAAGCAGGGAGGAGAGCTGTCTGGAGTAAAGCTGAGCCTGGGAAACGAAGAGGGATGATTTTCCCCAAGTGTTTTAATGTTTGCCTTCTTTTGTTTCCCAGTAATTGAATATTTATGTTAATTTGCAATAAATTAAGTTAAATTCCCCAAGTCAAGTCTGCTTTGCCCATGACAGTAATTGGTTAATTATTTCCCTGCCTTTTATTTCAGCCCTGGAGCTTTCTCACCCCTGTTCTCCCTGTTTGCTCCTCATCCCACAGGGGCAGCTGTGCTGGTGCCTGGCTACTAGCCAGGGCCAACCCACCACAGGGATATTGTAACATTATCATGGCAAAATGTAACAGTATTGTTATATTTGCCCCAATTTTCACATGGGCGAAGCTTACTATCCTTAAAATTGTGTTAATTTATTACTAAAAAAATTATCATTAAAGATGAGAGATTCTTCAGTGGGGAAACTGAATGTCAAATAACCAGGCACACTTGGATTCACTCAGCAAGAAATCCTTATTTCCCTGAGCCATGACTCCAAGGGCCTGAGTGTTTCAACTCTTAATTTCTTCACAGTAAAAGCAGAGTATAAGCTGCACAGAAAAGATATGCATGTGGAAAAGTGAATGGACAGACATCACCAAAAATCATTCAGAACATCTGCCCGCTAGTGAACTAAATCTGTTCACTACTCTAACCTAACTAGTCAGCTAGTATAAATAATGAACAATAATTGGGCAGGTTTATGTTTCCACCAGTTTCGCATAGGCTTCAACCAGTGACATAAACATACAAGTACCTTGTTTCTAAATTTTCTTTAATATAGTTATGGCTTGTAAGCCGTAACTACACCAGAGCAAAACTCTAGCAAACTAAAGTGTCACTTGTTTAACATCTACACCGTACCACAAATGTTAAGAACTCAACTTCTACATAAAGTCAAGAAAAATATTGTTTACCACTAGTTTCTTTTGAGGGAAGTGGTCTTTATGTCCACGCACACTGTGAGTATGCATATATCACTAAAATTGGAAGTCAAGATTTACCAGATTTCATCTAGAAAGTACACACATATATTTTGCAAGTACAGATATGGAGAATCATAGAACAATATAGGCTGAAAAGGACACCTGGAATTTACCTAATCCAATGTCCTGCTCAAAGCAGAGGCAATTAAATCAGTTTGCTCAGCAGCTGACAAAATCAAGCTGTGAACATCTCCAGGATTGGAGATGCCGATAAACCTCTTTGAGTGTTTAATTAATTATGAACATGTTCCTTGTGGCTAGTAAGAATGAACTTGCCTTATTTCAACTTGTGATCATTGCCCCTTCTCTTCTACTGCACACGTCTGGAAGTCCACTTTCATCTTCTTCACACCTTCCCATCAAGTAGCTGAAGATCACAGTAAGATATGCCCTGAGCCTTACTTACTCCAGACTAAAATCAGGTCTTTCAGGCTCTCCTCATATGCCATATGCTCCAGTCCCCTAATCACTTTGGATATCCATTACACTTACTCCAGAACATCAGTAGCCACCTTGTACTGCAAAGCCAAATCCTGAATATGGTACTCTACATGGTGTCTCAAGTGCTGAACAGAAGGAATGATTGATCACTTTAATCGGCTGACTATACTCTTGCTAATACAGAACTATGCAGTTGGCCTCCTTCACCACAAGGGCACACTGCTGATCCGTATTTGCCTTGGCGTCCACCAGGACCCCTAGGTCCCTCATTAGAAAGCGGCTTTGTAGCCAGTCAACCTCAGCCTGGGGGGAGGGTGTTCTCCCGTTCCACATGCAGGACTCTGAGGTTTCCATCATCCCATTTTTCCACACTACTGAGGTCCTTGCAAATAGCTGCCCTGCCCATTGGCATAGCAGATGCTCCCCACAATGTGATATCTGCAGATTTGCTGGAAGTGCACTCCATTCCATTACCCAGGTCATTAATACACACATTGAACAGCACTGACCCAAGTATGGCCCACGAAGAACACGGCTAGGATCCAGACATCAGTTAGATTTCGTGCTGCTGTTACTAACCACGCTTTGAGCCTGGCAGTCCCGCCATGTAAGCGCACTTACTTGGTGCATATTTTGCCAATTTGACAATAAGGATATTATGGTAAACCATGTCAAAGGTATTGCTAAAGTCCAGGTAAAACTGCAGTCCTTTCACCCACAAGGGCAGTCATCTCATCACTCAAGGTCATGAGGTTAGTCAGGCACAATTTGCTCTTAGTAAAACTATTCAAGGTGATCCCAATCACCTTTCATCCTTCACGTGTTTGTACATGGCTTCCACAAGAATCTGCTATGTAACCTTTCCAGAAACTGAGACTATGCTAACTAACCTATAGCTCCCTGCATCCTCTTTCTTGCCCACCCTGAAGATGGGGATACTACACTTGTTGACATAAAACGTGGTGGCAGTTGTGTTAATGTCTAAGATAACATAGGCCTGCACACAATAGTAGTCAAGCAAAAATCACATGCAGAAGATTACTGATACTATGGCACTGACATTTGATTGTGAGGCCCTGGAGAATAAAACAACAGCAAAGTAACAAAAAAAGGCAGAATAAACTTGGCAGTTTCCCTTTTAGGAAGTCATAACATTAAGGGTATCATCCCCTTCAAGACAGGTTGGCAACTTAGCAATTCCAGTAAAGAAATTTGGTGTTACCGAGTGGCAGGAGGAAAACATTTTGAATTGGAAGTGGTAATCCTGACCAATTAATAATACTGTCCGAGTGTAACTTAGACCATTATGCAGGAATGAACATCTGTAAACTGAGAGAGATGAACCAATTCTTCCATTGGAGGGACTGTACTATCAGTGGCAATATTATTATTATGAACTTGAAATGCAAGTGAGAGGTATTCAATTCTCTTAAGGTGAGGATAGAAATCCATCCTGGATTTTCTTTCCAGTACTTGATAACACCATACATTCCCCTTCCCTTCAGCAGTTGTGGAGTTTTAATTTTTTCAAGCAATGGCTGAGAGAAAAAAAAGAAAAAAAAAAACCCAACGCAACAAAACCCAACAAACTTTCAAATTCCATCTCATCTCTTGAGAAAGGTCTCTGGGGGTGGACAACTGAAGGGTCTGAAAGTACATAAGAACTTCAAATACTTACAAATA
>JANHGB010063502.1:22618-38088 GCA_026283785.1 Coracopsis vasa | reverse complement strand
TTCTTCTCCAGGTTGAACAACCCCAGCTCTCTCAGCCTATCTCCGTGTCCTCCCCACTCCCCTTCCAACGCCTGTGTGGTTTGTGGTGCCCTAGGCAAGGGCTGCCCGTTCCCCTCCAGCAGCAGGCATATCTCATTGACGGGTGCGATCTGTGTGCCAAAGGAGCAGGGTAATGCCCGCAGAACTGAAGCAAAAGGATTTCAGGGTCTCTGAGAGCACTGGGTGCTGGTGCTCACAGGGATGGCAAAGCTTCCCCTTCGACATCTGTGTGTGGCTCCCAGAGCTGCAGGCACACAGAAGAGGGCAGGGTTTGCCCATGCTTCACAACCTGACGTTAGATTCTCCTGAATTCAGGGTCTCACCAATGACTGTAAGTAATCACTGGTCACCGTAGTGGAGCCCAAGGTAATAAGCTGTGTAATTCTTCAGGTTGATACTGCATATTGTGGTTTACCAAGGAAAGAGTCTGACAACTGTAGAGCTCTTACTTGTGATCAATGCTAATATTTCCCCCCCTTTTATTTTTCTTTAGCACCAGTACCATTCAAAAATAGATGAACTAATTGAGGAAACCGTCAAAGAAATGATAACACTCCTGGTGGCAAAGGTAACCTTCAGCTGCAGGTGAAGTGATTCACTGTTAACATTGCATTTTTAATATGTGCGGTTCCATTAAAATGTGACACATTAAGATGTTGAATTGGCTTCTTGTTTCTCGCAGGCAGGATCGTACATCTCCCAGTCCTTTCGTGGTGACTCTTTGATGATTAGGAACTGTGTGATATGCTGCTAGCAGGATTGCCGTACTGAGCCAGAAGTGGTTTTAAGGGATGGGTGTTAAGTTAATGGGGGGGTAACACCCCATGGTCACCATTGCCCCATGGTACTGAGGAGTAGCTGCAGTCAGAGGGTGGCACTGCTTATCGCTGCTGCAGAGATGATGGGGTGGCAGAGAGAAGCGGTCACCGCTCCTACGCATAAGGTTGCGTGGACAAAATAACTCATCGTGTGCAAGATCACCATATGTTCTTCTAAGAAGTTAATTTAAAGGTGACAGTAGTGGGAAATACATTCCAAAATGTCAGGTTTAATTGTTTGGAAATTGTTTTTCATCAGAGTCGTCTCCTCTAGCTCAGCTGCCAGCATTTCCCTTGGTTTGTTGTGTAGGTCTGGTGTGCTGTGCTGTGCTAGCACAGAGAGCAATTGGTACGTAGGGAGAAAGATGGTGGGGTGTTTTTTCCTCTACTTTCAAACTTTCTAAGAACAAGTCATCCCTATTATACAGTGGAGACCTTTAAACATAATCCACCAACATATGCCAGTTCAATTCTTCTGCAAGAATACCCAGCTAGCTGCGTGCTTGACACTGGTACTGGGAGCAAGAACCACCAGCTTCCCCATCTGGAGAGGCTGTGCTGCCTTCCCACCTCCTGTCCCAGCATCACCCATGACACTGAGGGATGATACCCACCTAGCAAGAGGTGGACCACACATCACACAAAAGGCAATGCTTCTTTCTCCCCAGGCCCCAGCCCGTGGTGCCTTGGGACAGGTTGTCGGTTCCTTTGGCAATGCTCAGAGCTCTGTTGGTGTCTTTGATGCTGATTTTTACACCCTTGTTCGATGATTAAAAGTAATTGCAGTGTTTTTTGTCTCGTAGTTTGTCACCATTTTGGAAGGAGTCTTGGCCAAACTGTCCAGATACGATGAAGGAACTTTGTTTTCTTCTTTCCTGTCGTTTACTGTAAGTACGGACTATAGTTTCCTTTCTTCTTTATTTCTGACTCTGAGTTGTATTCTCCTGCTCTTCCAGGGCTAGATCAGCTATGTCATAATTCTGCCATTCTGTGGTGTTTGAACACTGTAACCCCCACGTGAACAGACAAACACCCTGTAGGTATGCAATACATAAACACCCGAGGTGCATAGGCCATTGTATTGTAGCACAGAGTAAAGCCATCTCCAGTCATCATTTGGGTTGGTGGAGTTTATGCTGTTGAAGATGTGTATGAAAATGAAAGCAAATCATTGCACTGTACATGTGATTTCCCTAAGGAAGTGGCTTCATTGCCATTTTTGCATGATGAGTATGTTCCTCTTAGTCTTCTGGGCATAACAGTGACCATCTTAAGTCGTGAAAAACAAAATAAGGGAGATCTAGGGAGTGTCTTTGTGTTTCTAAAAGAAAGCAACGTAGGGGAAATGCCATGAGATTGTGCAGCTCAATGTGCCTCTATAATGCCACACTCCTCCCTAACATGGCAGAACTTGTCACATTACTCATTTCCTAGAAATATTCAGGACAGAAACAATATCCATGCAAAATTGGCCTCAGTATCCAGCAAGGGTTAAGCAGTCTGAGCCATATTCCAGAGAAGTGTTGTGACAGCTTCTTAGGACAAATGCATAGCCGCTGATTTCCAAAGGTCTGAAAATTCATGCCAGGAAGTTCACACGAGTGTTTCTTTGCAAGCATGACAGAAGGCTTTCAAAGTCTCATTCAGGAGTTGTCTTAGCTACTTGCAATTGTCTGATGCTTGCTACTCTTGGGCCCTTTTTGCTGAGTTTGAGGCAGTTTTGTAGGATCCGTTTGGAAGTAGGGTTGGATGTAGGAAGGCTTACCAAGAGAGGCAAGAAATTCTGCTCATGGGCAGCTGTGTGCATGCAGTTTATTTAATCCATCATAGGGTTCAAGCTAAGCATCCTGACATTCCAGGTGTGCTGGAGGCACTTTGTTCTTCAGAGAAGGAGGGAAAGGGAGGGTGTCCCACTCACTGCCCAGTGGCGCAGCTCTTCTCCCAGGATAGCCCCTGTGTGAATACAGCCACAGGGCTCTGCTCATCCCTGCTTGGGGGAGTTCAGGTGACGCCTTGGGGTGGAACCTTGTCTCATTCCAGTGCTGTGGAGAGTTAGGAGATGCTCGCGTGCCAGCAGCAGCAGAGGATGTGGAGGCGGCAGCTTTCCAGGCATCGGAAGTACCAGCATCAGCCTGAGTAGACAGTGTAATGTGCAGTCCTTCCTTCTCCGTGAATCCAAGCTGTTCCTTGGTTGGTGCTGCACTGCTCCCACCACATCCTACTGTTTACGCTGCCGAGTGCTGCTCCCTTCAATTGCTGAGCAAAGCCCCTGGCTGCTCTTGGGCTCTGGATGCCCAATCATGAGAAGGTAGCGTGTAGGTGCATGGGGTTCTGCTGCTTCTCAGACATTGACCATTAACAGCCCCAGCAGCAGCAAAACGGTTTGTCTTGCTCCAACAGCCCCACAGCCTTTGAGCCTATCGCTGTAGCTTCAGTTCCCTGGGAAGGGATGTGCTTCAGCATCCAAATAGTTACTGTGCATGGTGTATGCATGTCTCCAGGAAGGTGCTGAGCCCTCACCCCCAGCAGGGAGGCTGGGCACGCTGCAGAAGAGCAGGATTGCTCCTTTCCAGGCAAAGGACATCTCTTGCTTTGCCCAGTTTGTTCCCTGGGAGCCACTGGGCAGCACCAGCTACAAAAGGAGGCTGAGGACCAGCCTTTGGTACTGAGCTTAGACAGTCTTCCTTCCCTGCAGTAGTAATGTGATTTGCTGTGTTTAGTCTTTGCAGTGATAAATAGAGAAACTCTCTCTTGTTACAGCATGCTTGCACCACCTCCCACGTTTTCCCTGTCGGAACAAATACAACAAAGTGTGATGGTCCAAGCCGCTGAGCTCTAGAAAGCATTAGTCTCCCACCCCCTTCCACTGACTTCTTTCATCATGTGTTTTCCAGGCGCTCTGCAAGTGACATGTAATCGGGGGTCTTGTGACAGACAGTTTTATCACCTAGTAGGATATCCTCATTTCCAATTCTTGCCTCGAAATTCAAGATAGAATTAATGCATCTGTTGTCCTAATAAATTCTCACTAGCCACTTCTCCTTGCGGAGCACTTTGGGAGGAAAACACTCTTCTAAATTTGGCCAGACTTTTTCCCCCACCCTCCACTCCCTGTTTGTTGCTACATTTAAGTGCATCTCGGCAGCAGCATCCCAGGCCCTGGCTGGGCATCCGCATGTGCAGATCCACTGAGTCATGGGAATGCCAGATGCTAAAACTCCCTTGAATCTGGATGGCCTCCGTAGGCGGAGAATTACACCTATGGTAATTAAAACTAAAGACTGCATATTACCCAAGGGAGACAGAAGTAAAAGATCTTATTTTTGTTCTGTGCAAAATTTGTATGGTAAACTGAGACGTTCCATGGCAAAGTCACATACTTTGTGAAAAACGGCAGCCTAGCAAAAATCACACAACATCCGGCAGTTTGGAAATCTCACTAAATGTAGCCAAATCTGAGTTTAAAGAAAAACAAGTAATTATTCTGATTAAAGAGGAGTGGGCAGGAGAAGCAGCTCTATTTTTCTTTTTGTGGGTGGAGGGGGCAGATCTCAGGAAGCTGACTGAGTTATTCTTGTCGCCTCTTGGCTTTGAAGAAGGTGGTTTGGGATGGTGGCACCGAGCTGGACCTAAGAGTGCTAAATCCATGCTCAGATTGCAAGTTTCCTGGGGTGCCACTACATTATTTCATGCCCTGTGTGATATCTGAACATAGAGGTGCATGGCACAGTGCAGCCCTGAGCACAAACCCTGGCTTGAATTCTGCAGGCTGACAAGCCGCATCGTTTTCCATGCTTTCCTGCTGGTGGTTTAGCTTTGCTGCTTAGAAAGAAGAGCTGGTTTGGAGATATCTTGGGCAACCTGTGGCTGCTCCATGCCGGCGCGAGTGTGCCACAACAGCCTGCTCCTCCGGAGCTGCAGCCATTGGCCGGGCTCCAGTTGCCTTCATGCATGGAGGCTGGGGCTCCTCCGCTCCCGTTGGGCAGGAGCGAGGGATAGCACTTCGCTACCTCCCGAGAAAGTTGTGAGGATAAATGTAGTGAAAGGGCGAGGTGTCCAGCTGGCTCGGAACAGGGATAGCTGGATAGACAGGGATATTCACTCTCCATAGGGAGCAATGGCTTGGCAGTGATTTTGCTCCCTCCTCCATAAACTCGTATGTTGGGACGTGCCCCCTCTATCCCTTCGACAACCAGACCCCGTAACACATCGCAGCGTCAGGCTCTCAGCATCCTCCTCCTGCCCTTCCCTCTGCTCTTGCCCCGGGCTCAGCAGCCTGGGTGCTGCCAGTACTTGCAGCGTTCACCTCGGCAATTACCACCAGTCTGGTCTTTTGTATCGCCTCATTGTGCTTAATTATGCACCCCCCACACACACCATATGAGTGCTTCCACCCACTCTCACATTCTGTCTCACACATACATTCATTCTCTCATTCGGGACACATAATTTATTCATCCCAAGATGCAACTGTGTGCGTGTTATATTTAGGCTGTTTTAATGGTAGCTTTAGAAATATTTAAAAGCAGGTGAGCTTTTACACCCAAACAAAGATGGCCGGCAGCGCTTACCCTAATTAAAAGCAGAAGTGTTGTGGAAAATCCTAGCCGTACTCTTTCTAGACACTCTGCCTTATGCTGCAGTGGTAAAAAAGGTCTCTCTGGCCAGCTGGGCACTGCTCAGTTGGAAAAGTTGGCCCTGACATTGGGGCCACCCCACCTCCCATGCCAGGGGATGTTCACCCTGCTATATGGCAAACCAGAGGCAAAGTCAGTTTGGGGTCTTGCAGCCCCTGTGAGAGCACCACAGTGTCCATCCTCTGGTACCCTCCCTCAATAACATCTTTTAACAAGTAGGAAAATCATAGGAAACTAACGTAGCTGCTCGGAGTCTGGGAAGCACCAAAGCTTTGGGGTGCTTATCTCTTGCAAGCATCAAGGCCAACAAAAAGGAGGTAAATAACATCCCAGGCCCCAAGGCTGGGGGAAGCACACCATGGGCAAGACTAAGGTCAAGGGGACAAAATCAGTGTCCTTTGTGTGCTTTCTTACGGCCACCTCGGTGCATGCCAGCTTCACCATGCCATCATGCCCCTGCGGCCAGGGGAGCTCCCACGGGCTCCAGGATGCGTTTCCCAACGGAGAGACACGCGCTGCCTTTGGAGACACGTGGCTCCGGGCAGAGAATGAGGCCTCCGAAGCAAATAACGATGTCTACTTACGAACCCCGTCTTCCCCCGCTCGCTGAAGGAGAAGAGGGAGAAGCACAACTCCCACACTATCATCTGTTGCTATTAGAGCTTTAGCAGCAGTAAAGTTACCTCTCCAAAAAAAACAACAACAAAAATACCACCCTTGCCTATTCTTTCAGATGAGAAACATGGAGTTTTATCACCCATTTTCCCCCACTCAGCATTGTGTTGTCCCAAGTCTTGGCTGCAGGAGGCCTTACAGGTGCTTAATGAAAAAGCAAAGACCTGAAAACGTATTGGTGGTGTAAACTCTCTTCTTGTTCCTTTTACAGGTGAAGGCTGCTTCCAAATACGTGGATGTACCCGTAAGCACAATTTAAACCACTTCTGTCATAGTAATTTGCATTATGCTTTGGTTTATGGCATGTGTAGCAACCCACATTATGCATTAACAGCCGAGATTGAACCATGGGCCTTCACACTTCTAACATCTGAACTGGAAAGAATATCTCCATGATGTTAATAATGAGCAGTTACCCTCTCATGGAGACCTACGAGGCTGTTTAGGCAATAATTTGCAGATGGTGTCAAAAAGGTACCATATTTCTGCAATTGGCTTGAATCACATTTAAAATAAGAAATAGAAAAAAAATGGGAGCAGTGCATTCTGTTAATTCTTCATTTGGACTTGTACAAATACAGTATAATTTCCAAACAAAAAGGTCCAGACATGTTAGAACTGAGCCAACACACATCTAACACATTAGCTAATCTATTTTATTTTTGTTCTTCTAATTGTTAGTTTATTTTACTCTTTCGGAAAATGACTTTTTTATGACTTTGGGGAGATGGTGATGAGCTAGCAACATGTGTTTGGGAAATTGTTAATGAAAATAATTTCTTCCATTTTCCTGTAATTGGTAGAGGAAAACTGTACATCGTCTCCTCTAATTAGACCTTGATTCGTAAGGAAAAGAGCCCTTAACGGTCTTAGACAGAGCGCTTAACTTGCCAGAAATTAACATTTAAATGCAGTTGAAGTGTAATATATGAATATTGGCTGGTGTGGGGGGTTACTGTAACATTTACAGGCAGAAAGATCCTGAGCAATTAGAAATGAAATGAAAGAAGTAGATCTTAATACACCACACCAGTTCCTGCATCCGGTTAGACTGGGCAGGGTAAATGAAGAATAACTCAGTTGAGTTTGATGACCTGTATGTATAATGTATATATGTACATTGAGTGTAGGTGCAATTGCTCTTCATGCTTTCACATGACAAGGTGATACATTTATCTGGTATCTTGGACCACATCATCTGCATTTGGTGTTTCCATCCTGTTAGCCCAAGATAAACTTTGCCTGAAAAAGTACTGTTTCATGAGCTTAGCATGGAAAAGACAAACTCTTGAACTGTAAGAGGTCTTGCTTGGTTTAAAACATCCCAATGCAGAGATTGGCGTCCTGTTCCTTTGGAGTAATAGAAACAGGATATTGAGATCATTAGGAAGAGAAACTCAGAATTCATATCCAGCCTTAGAAAATGTGGAGATTCTTCAGTTGCAATTTGTAGTTGTTTGAGTGCACCTTAAATGTTTGGTCATCAGGAATCTGAGCACAGAACAGTTGTTTTAAGTAAGTTCTAGGGCAAAGCGTGGCCTTCTCTGAACCTCTACATTCCTGGAAAGTAAAGCCTCTCCAGGGAAGTAATCTCAGTACAATGCTAAATGACCCTTTCAGGAGTACCCAGAATCCACAGCAGGAGGAGTGGAGTCTGCTCCCATCCTTGGAGCCAGTCAGATGCTCTGGTTCTTTGTGTAAAATAGGGCAGAAACCATTCACCTGGGTTATTTTTCAGTTGTTTCCCCACCTCGCCCGGGAAACGAAGTCACATTTCAACAGCTTCTTTGGCAGCCTCAACCTTTCTAATGAAGTCAACCACCAGCCCCACACAGCTCCCAGGCCTTTGCAGAGGCCACCCCATGGTCCATGAGCCACTGCCTGTCTGGGGACAGGAGAAAGACAGACCTGTTTGACTAGAGGACAGAGGGGAAATGGTGGCGTCGAACAGGAAAGCATCAGTTAAATCTAATTCCGCAGATGCCATTGCAATTGCGTGGGTACAAATCAATCCGTTTAATGCCACCTCGAAACGGGCACGCTCGGCATACTGAAAATTGCTTGAAAGTGTAACGCTTGACTACTGCCACACTCATGTTGTCCTCATTGTTTTTCAAATTAATACCTTGTCATTGTTGCAGTAGGTGTTAAGAAATGCTCCTGGCTTCCCAAGGGCCAAGCACTGGCCCTTTGCTTGATAATTGTTTGCTTTGTATTAAAAAACTCCCTTCCTACTGCTTCCCAAACTGTCCTCATTTTCACCCTGGAAATTACACAGATGTGTTAACTAACTTCAATTTACAGCGGCTGACAATTGTATCTTGCAGAGAAATGATACTCTGTGATCTGAGGTAAATCACAGTAATGGAAACTAATGACACTAGTTATTAACAAACTTACAATGTGCCATGGAAATTTAAGGTTTTGTGGCAGCTCTTGTAATGACTCGTGTTACTGTGCTTTAATGGGTTTCCTTTGAGGTAAGTTTGATTCCAGGATATCAAGCAATGCGAACTCAAACAGGATTTATTTTTCTTGTAAGTGTTTTCCCATCCACCTGCTTCAGTTCCCATTTTCTCTAAAGAAATGCTGTAATCCCCCAAATCTTGCACATTTGCAGGTTATTGTTTAAAATCAGTTAAATTCTGCAGAGAGCGGTAGGGATGTGGCAGCATAGGCAGGCTTCCTGCAGTTTAGCAGCAGCTTAAGCATTCATGTAGACATACATTCCCTTACTTGCCATTTACCCAATTTATTCTTAAGAGCAGCACTAAATCTGAGCTAAAGTCAGGGGTCTAAACAGAAAAAGAAAGGTGTTTTTGGGATGCCTTCTGCAACGCCAGCTGCTTACTGCATGCACCCTCACACCATAGAAGAAGAACCGAGAGCCCAGCAGTGGCTGTTAGCTTTCTACCTTCAGAAACCAGAGGGCTTGCATAGAGAAGATGACCCAAGGAAACAAGAAATCCTCAGCCTGGCTTGCTGGTTCGCTCATTAGGTCAACAGCACCAAAGGTAGGAAGACAACTTCCCAGCATCAGTATGTAGAGAGGAAGAGCTACTTCTAGTACCCAGAGGAAGAGCTTCTTCTGACCACCTTTGCTGTAGGCAAAGAGAAGAAAAAGAGCAAGTGTTCCTGCAGGATCTTGTGCTGCACACAGTATTTTGCTGGGCACGGGGCACAAAGCAGCAGGACTCAGTGCCCGTCAGGTAAGGAAAGGGTGGACTGCATGAGGCCAGCAGGAGATGGAGGAGAAGGAAAAGCAGCAACAAGGCTACATGGAGGAGCTGCCCCTGCGCCACTACTCATGTTTCTCTCTCTTTCTCTCTTCTTCTCTCCTCCATGCAGAAGCCGGGGATGGATGTTGCTGATGCCTATGTGACATTTGTCCGCCACTCTCAGGATGTCCTGCGTGATAAGGTCAATGAGGAGATGTATATAGAAAGGTTATTTGATGTAAGTAAATGCCTTCTCCTCCTTGGACACCAAGCAGGAGAGACCCAAAATGTGACAAAATAAGACAGGAGGATAAGTCACATTTTGAGAATATTAATTGGTTATAGCTTAAAAAAATAAACAAATCTTTCCTTTCTTTCTGACTAAGGCTTGTATCTGCTCTCTGCCTGCTTTAAATCTCTACTCTAGTCTACTGTGTCTTGGTCTGTCTGTCTGTGGATTTTAAGGGAACAGCATCTCCTAAGAGAGTCCTTTACTATATTTAAGCTTGTGGAAAATCTCTCTGTAGCAGAACATCTTAGTCATTGTTCTCGCTGTTAAAATTTGAGCTGGGTTTTTGGCAGATGCACTTGCTAAGGGCCATCTCTTCTGCACATTTTGCAGCATGTTTCATTGACAAGCACTCCAAAATTGACAGTAAATTAAGCACACTAAATTTTGATTTTAAAAGCTACCCAAATCAAAGCTGATTAGGAATGGACTTTTATAGTTCAGGAGAGCCATGTTGTGGTGTCTGACACCAAAGGTAAAGTTGAGACATGGTCTCCTTGATGAAGATGGCACTGTAGGAACTGACCCAGTTGTTCAGAGCTATTTTTCTGTTGCACAAGATAAATCCATTGGACTGTTAGGAAACAGTGACCTGTGATGCCCCTTTGTTTTGGATTTGGATGCATGTTAACTGGTATCTCTGTTCCTGTTGCTCTTGCTGCGTTATAGCCTTTCTGTCCTTGTAGCTGCTCTATAGCGAAGGTTTTCTGTTGACGGCCAGCCTGTAGCATTAGTGTTTCAGCCCTCTTTAGGGTATTTGTCTATATATTGATTTCTGTTTGAAGCAGCTCCTGTCCCTACTTTCCTTCCTTTCATCTCTCAGCAGTGCCATTTCTCAGCCTCCCAGCACTGGAACTGTAACAACCTTCCTCGCTTTCTTTACTTGCTCTTTTGCTTCCTCAGTGTGCAGGGAAAGCTGCTTCTTTCCCCAAACCAATCTCCTCCTTCACTCAATACCTCTCTTTTCTGCGCATTACCTGTCCCTTGGAAACCTCTTCCTCCTTTACAATTCCCACTCTTTCTTTCCGCTGCACCTTACTGGATTAAAATGGAACTTATCTCTCATGTCAAATGTTTTATCACATTATATCAAGTGGCATGAATTGGAGTCAAATAATCTTGCTGTGTACATCTACTAGCATGACCCATCTCCACTGGGAATGCCTCATTCATGCACGGAGAGCACAGCAGTGCCTCCTCCGGGCGGCTCGCTCTGGGGAGAGTTTGCAGCGCAGAGCACCAGACGCAAATCACCCATCAAGCAGGCATGGGGATTAGAAACAAAACATAAACCAAAAGCCTGTCGCTCCCATCTGCAGCAGGCCCGCGAGTGCAGCGCTCGCTTGTGTTCAAATTTATTCCACGAGCAGCTAAATTTCCAGAGCTCATCTGGACTGTTCTTTTCAATGCCCGCACTGCCTTTTTTCCCTCGTCCTTTCCCTGTGATTCACAGTTGGTGTGCTTGGACCCTGTGGGCCATTGTTTCCGATTTCCAAAAGGCTGTAATTAGCACAAATATTAATTCTGGTTTGATTTGCTCGTATTTAGTTTTACCAAGCCATATTTTAAAGAAATTAACAGTTGACGTGGAAGTAAACCTAAAGTATCTACCTTGGTGGAAAGTGCAAAACCTTCCTTTCCCTCCCTGCTTTCCTCAAGTCTTCTTGATTCATGCGGAATAAGATAATCAAGGGTAGAGTTTTGACATTGCTCTGCCTGTTTTGACCCATGCCGGCTACAAGCAGGAGCTGCAGCATGTGGGAGCTGTTCCCATTCCTGTTCCTGTTCCCATTCCCGTTCCCATTCCCATTCCCCGCACCAGCAGGATGGCGTTGGGACCCGATGCTGCCGGCGTCTTCGCACGTGTGTCATGTACGTGAGTGTGCGCCCGCGAGCTGCAGGGCCCCTGCTTCATCGGGAGGGAGGGAGATGCACCCAGCCCAATCCATCCAAAAACTGGAATTACGTTTTGAGTGGTCACATATTGTCTTCGCCAGGTTACAGCTAATGGAGCTGCTTGATCCTGAGGTCAGCTCTTAGTACAGCTGAGGTGCTGCTGGTGGGTCAATAGCAGAGGGGGTTATGAGTCACCTGGACCCCCATGTACTCATAATCAGTGCTGTGTTCACAATGTCTCAGTAAGGACAGGAACAAGGTCAGTGTCCAGAGCTCAGCTGTTTGCCCCCCTCACCTTATGCAGCAAAGCAGCACAGCCGTGTGGTCTTTAAGCTTGTTTGGTCTCTGCACCAGTGGTGGTATTTTCAAAGGACATTTTAGGTGCTCACTATCTTTTTAATAAGAAAGAGAAGAGGAATAATCAAAAACGTGTATTTATGATGCCGGGTTAGACTTGGACCTCATTTTGTTCTTGCTTCCGCCAGCGTGGCAGAGGAGCAATCCTCTTAGCTGTTGAGTTTCTCCAGCCAATGAGATTATTAACACTTTCGAGGCCGACTCCTCTGCTGGCTTAGCGCGGTGATGCTGGCTTACCCCAGCAAAAGCTTAGTCCACTTTTAGGATGTTATATGGTAATACGTGCAGTGGTGGACAGGTAAACAGCTTAAGTCTGCCTGCAGGCAGTTCCTCTGCTCTCAATGGGATCATGTTAGAGGCACAATATAGGGTGAAATCCCCTTTCTGTGCAGTCATGAGTAGTGCAAGAGCAAAGGTGCACAGTGCAAGGTTGCCTGTCACACACTCAGTGGGGTTTGCAGCTCCCAGGATATTCCTAATCCTCCCATTTTTCTGAGTCCATTTCCATCTATTTCCCCTTTGTTTCCTCCCAGGAGCAGGGGCTGCAGTGTGTGTTAGGCCATCTCCCAACAGAAGCTGGGTTAATATGTCTTTATTTTGGCATTTGCTGTGATTTCTTAGCTCAGAAACCACCTCTCTTCCCCTGCATCGCGTGCTCTGCCCAAACCTGCAGAACGGGGCTATGCTCTTTGTTTTCAGATGATGATTGTAATATTTCTCTGTGGTCTGTGTGCTAATCCTCTTAATTCTGCAAATTAGTAAAGTCCAACCCCCCTCCTCCCCGAAATAGAGTCGTCTTCGTTTTGAAAATCTGTATTCTTGGGATCATTGAAGGAACAGATTGATCGTGGAGTTCTGCTGGTAATCAAAACCTAACTAGCTTTTTGGCAGTGCTGTTTACTGCAGAGTAACATGACTTATTTACTTGGCCTGGCTCACTAATTTGGTAACATTTAAAGCTAAAACACTGTAATAAGGCCCATTGGTAGAGAGCAGTGGTAACAGAAGAGTTTCAGAATAGCATCATAGCATCCCCTCCATGCTGTGCGTGGCTGAGTGCTTTGGGATTTAAACTGCGGTGATACTTTGCACACAATGTGGAAGGATCACAAACTGTGTGTGGTGCCTGATAGAAAGTACGATTTCATCACTTTTTCCCTGGAAAGGGGGCAGAGTTGACATGCAGAACGTGACTGTTTATAGGAAAAATGCGGCAGAGGCAAGCGTGTGTATCTTGAACATGGGGAAGTATCTCCAGTGTGATCTGGAGTCTTCAGACAAATCCTGCAAAATTCAGGTCCCCTTTGGCTCGGGACACTCGGAATTTCTTAGGATTGGAGTTTATATATCTGTAATATTGGTCTGAAGGCAGTGGGAGTTTCACTTGTAAGAGTTGTCCGCTTTGGTGGATGTTATTTATACACGTGTGTATGTGTGTATATCTTTACACACGCCCTTAGAAGCTCACAGTATAGGCTTCAACCCATCAGAACATATGTGATCCAGAAAGCCTATGATTGACTAGTAGCTCTCGCGAGTGCCAACCTTTCTTCCTCATAAATTGGTAAACACTAATGTAAAACATAGTGATAATGTTTCCTCCCCAGCCGCAGGCGAGTAGCACGTACACAAAAGGCTACTGAGCATCGAGTGAGCTCCCCGAAATCCTGTGAATTCCAGCATCCTGATGCAGTCCCTTAAATAGCGCAGATGGCATTTTTCTCTCTGATGATTAATTCAATATCTTACTGGGGAAAAAAAAAAAACACCAACAAAAACATGCTTTTGATATGAGAGATCAAAACACCCCGAGAGGCCCCGAAGATTGCAAAGACCTAAAAAAATCAATTTAGCCTTTTCCTCCTTGTACTCCTTGAAGACACCAGCCTGAGTAGAAGATAAGGATTTAAACCAGATGTGCTTAGTGCGAGTTCATCTGCTTAAATCTGGCAGCCTCTGAGATCAGTGATTAAAAAGCCATCTCGAACTTTGATGAAATCCACCGCAATGGTAATACCGTGCCTCTGATCGCTTTCTTATGGGCCTCATGTCTGCCTAAACTGGACGTAGAAAACATTTCACTGGAGATGATACATGGATTATATGGGTCAATTATACACTTAATCTGCCTTCTGGGGATTAAATGTGCATAGATTGACCCTGCGTATTTGGCTTGTCCTTGGCAGTTATCAGATCAGGAAGGTTGCCTTTACCAAAAAGTCTGGTAAGAACTTAATCACCCAGTGATACAGCCCGTGGGGTGGCAGGAGCCACAGTGCTCTTTGCAGAAGGCAGTTTTACCACTTCACTGTCACTCTGTGTGTTTGGCTTCCTCCAAGGTCTGTGTCACAGCCGGGGTACCAGACGGAGTATTTTCTCCTGAAACAGGATTTTCTCTCCTCTGTTCCTCTCTGCAGATGGAAGAGGGTTTTTTGTCTTGATAGCAGGGAGGGGGACAGGGGAGACTGGGGCTTTGCTCTGCCCTGTGCCGTTAGTGCAGAGGGACAGTCGGTCCAGGCCCTCTCCCAGCAGTAAAGGAGAAGCCATGGATCAACTGCAAAGGATCCAGCATCTCCTTCCCATCACCCTCAGACAGGCACAAGCCCTTGGCTGAGGCTGTAGCACAAGGTCCTGTCCCTCCAGCTCAGCTCGGTGGGGTTTTAGGAAGCCCCGGCCATATCCCAAGGCTGATGTTACAGCTGGTGGATTTTCATTTCCTTTCCCCAGCCAGGAGCCCAGCAGGAATGCCAGGAAACAGCCAGGACTGTCCTTGTATTTCCAAAGGCAGCTGCTCTTGCTGGTAACTGACTTCTGAATATCAGAGATACTGAGTAATAAGGATGAAGGGCACTGCGTGAGTCTCAGACTTCAGCAAAACCCTTATACAAGGATGTATACAAGGATATATACAAGGTTCCTTACACAGGACCCTGACTGAGCACTTCTCACTAGTTAGTGGAGGATCCACGGGCAGCTCAGCATGTATTTCAGGCTGATTCGGAGCCTGATACCACACCTGAGTATACAGAAGGATTACAGAGCACAGACTGACAGCTAGAGCAGCTCATTCAGCAAGTCCTCTGCAGACACTTAGGCATCAGCTTATCCTTAAAATCAAAGCTTCTCCCTTCCGTGGGGTTACCCACTTGAATTTTGGCAGCTCCTCCAAGGCGTGCTTGCAGGATCATGGCATTTCTTACTGGAGTGTGAGCCTTGCACGGCACAATCAAATGCCAAAAGAAAGCCCTTCTCACCCTCCCTTCTCCTTCCCCTCCTCAAACGCAAAAGCCTGGTCGTGAGTCAGTGGAGCTACTCACTGTGAGTTAGAATTACTCACAGGAGGACGGGTTGCAGGATCAGGGGAAGAGCGGATATCAGACTGCGCGCTGGGCTCCCATCTCAGAGCTGCTTGCAGCCGCACTCACTGCTTTCTCTTAGACAGACAACAACCTGTTTCCCTCCTACGCAGCCCAAAACGCCTTGCCATGCCACGCCCCCACGGGTACTCAGCAGTAATTAACATTAAGCAATAGGCGCAAGC
>JANHGB010063502.1:0-22518 GCA_026283785.1 Coracopsis vasa | reverse complement strand
ACTGAGCTATGTCTTCTGCCTTGTTTTTTGCCTCCCTCCCCCCCTCCCGCCTTTCCCTGTGAGTTGTAAATTGAAGGCAATGAGGCAGATTGATCTCCAGGAAGTGCAGTTTGCTTTTTCCTCCCTGTGCACCTTTAGGGGGGCTGGAGCTGCTGCAGATGCTGCTGCAGCCCTTGACTGGCTCAGCAAGACTCAGATCTGGAGTCAGCCCCACTACAGGGACCTTTACTGGGGAAAACAATGCCATTGTGATGGCAAATACATGTATATCTTCTAGGAAAGGATCAATTCTCTTTGTCCCGATGGGGCACAACATGCCCCATCCTTCTGCAGCCTCTTTTCCTTCTCTTGTACCAGATCAGAGCTTCCTGGGAGCAGGGAGAGTTGCTTAGCACTGACACTGCTCCTCGGAGCCAGCCTTCATCCTTTTACACTCCCATAAGTGAGCTTCACATGGCAGCAAGTATGCACTCGGGCATGGCCTCCTGCCTTCCCCTTAGCAAGGCTTCTTTCCTCAAGTGCTCATTTAAGTAGGCTCCATTTAATTTATTCTAGGTAGAGTCTTAATAAAATAAGTCCTAGATCTGTCACTGGAATTTACATCCTCATGAGGGGTTTTTTTTTCCCTCCTAAATGTCTTTATCGGAACAGCTTTTTGTGTTCCAGTAGACATTTGGTTGAAGACAGTTAATTTGATTTCTTTTCCAGAGGAGATTTTCCATTAATCATTCTAAGAAGGCAGACTGATTGCTCTGTTACGTTAAGGTCAGCACAGGCTTGCTAGCATCATCCACACAGTGCTTTTGAGCGTCAGAGATTTATGTTTTAGGGCCAGTGCTGAGTGAAAGATCACTTGTTTCATGGTAGATGTGAGTAGCCAAGGTAGGTCTGGGGGAAGAGGTGCCCTCATGCTATGTAGCAGTGATCCTTGATCCAGAGTGAGCCTTTTTCCAAGCAGCCTCCCTGCTCCCTGGCCGGGAGCTGTCTGTGCACGTTTATAACTGCGTACAAGTTAATAGTGTGCTCTGAGCTGAAGGTGCCTTCAGCTAATTGGAGCTCCGGGCTTGTGGGTTGTCAGGAAGGAGAGCCTGAAGGTGCTGGCGTTCCCAATAAACCCCTTCCCACGTGAGCGTGGGGTGCGAGGAGCGTGGGAAGGGCCAGGATGTCCAGGTGCACGCAGATGTGCTGAGCCCCCGCTGCCGGCGGCTTTGCTCCCTCCCTCGGGGCCGTGCAAAGGGCCTTTGCCCAAAGGAACTCGGGGTGGCACGGGGTGAGCCAACGGCTCCTGCACGGACAATAACCAATTGTCTGATTTCCAGCAGCGCCTTCAATCCCTCTTTTCCTTTCCTCCCCCTGCAGCCCAGCCCCACACAATCGCTGCCGCTGCCTGCGCCAGCCAGCGGTGCGTGCGAGATTAGCCGTCCCAGGTCACTTCATTCCTCTTGATCCGCAGCTCTTGCCTCTCCCGGTGCTCCTTTGAGCCTCGCCCTGGATGTATGATATCAGCATTCAAATATGCTTAGCGGGACTCAGGCAGGGAGTGTATTGTCTCCAGTGTGTAGCCCCAGGAATGATCCCAGGGAAGCTGCTCCCTCCTGCGCTCAGGACCAAGATCCCTGGGCAGCCTGTAGCTACGGTCTTGGAATCTGGAGGCTATAAAGGAGCCAGCTAAAGTTTATCACGTCCCGCTTCATGACAGCTTTCAATTCAATCTGATAACAAGTATAATTAAAGTATTCCGTAGCATGCATTACTGTATTGCATCTTATTGAGCAACTCTGCATCCAGTTATTCTGTCACCGCTTTGCACTAACAGGGTCCTGGAACCGGGACAGAAAAATAGCAGCACATTGTGTGGATATTGTGTTTTACTAAGCTGCTTTATATAGAAACTCAGATTTTAACATGTCAACTTCATTTCTTTTTTGAAAAGTGGAAATAAGCAGGGAATATTTTATATGTTAAAAAAAGTATTTGAGAATAAGCATCCACGCAGCAGTGGTTTTGTGTCTGTGTGTGTGTGTCTGTGTGCGTGCTGATGCCTTTACAGTTTTGTATGCAGAAGCTCTTTTATTTAGGAAAACTGAGGTCTTCAAAGTCCTGCAAAGCAATGGGTTTGGGGGGTTTTGTTTGAGTTCTAAGGACGTGCTGTGTGCTTTGCTGAGCTGTGTCTTTGTGGGAGAGAGCTAACCCGATGCTGTTGAGGCCCCGTGAGAGCTCAGTCCTCCACGTGCAGGTACATGGGATGCCTCTGAAGGCAGGGTCTGCCAGCTCAGGACCTATCAATCACCTGAAAGGCAGCATTTTATGCAGATTTGTAATGCAGTGCCTGAGGATTGGGGCTGTCCTGCCTCAGAGAGGAAAGGAGGCACCACTTGAGACACCCAGCCTGCAAACCTGCAGGTTTAAGCATGAGGTGTCCCTGGTTTGAGGATGTTGTGAATGAGAGAGAAGTTAAAGGTGCTGCCAGGTCTGGTGTCTTCTAGTGGCTTCCTTCACAGATCACTGTGAGCATTGGCTACCCCATACCCCCTGCGCTCTGCTGTAGATAAATAGTTGTTTCCATGCAGGTCTTCGTGGAGTTTTCTCTGCTGCCCTGACCAGCCCGTTGCCCTCCTCAGAGCATGCAGGTGGGCTCTATTCAGAGGTGGTCAGTGGACTGGCGTAGGTGTTTGCTACAGCAAACCCCAGCGTGCTGAGACCAGGGCGCCCTGGCTATAGGAGGAGGTGAGCCAACATTGCGGTAGCTCTTTCAGTGAGGGGAGGAAGCTCAGGGAGTCATCAGCATGTGCTGCCTGTGGCCCACCCCTTCTGACAGGGATGCGAGCTGCAGCTGCACAAAGCCCTGTAGGTGTAAGTGATTTTATGCAGCACTGGAAGCGGGCAGCGTTAGGGATGGTCATCTTGGGCATGTTGATTTGCTGGGGACCTTGGCCCCATTGGCATGTGATGTTGATCCTGCTTTTCCTCCCTGGAAAGGAATAAAAGTGCTTTGGGTTTACAGCAGAGAGAAATTTGCAGGATCTTGCAAAGCAGCAGGTTTTGGGGGGGCTGTTTGACAGCTCCCAGGAAGCGCTGTGCACTTTGCTGAGCTCTATCTACAGCAAAGGGGAGAGGGAAGATCTTCAGCGAGGAAGGTGTGGGATGAGTTGTCCCCCTTCGGCAAGCAGGGAATTTGTGCAATCTCACATGGAAAACGAGCCCTCACGGAGTCCTGTGCCTCCCTCCCATCAACACCTGTGGCACGGACCCCATCAGGTCCAGCTTCAAGCCAATTAAGGGTGAAGCACCAGCCTGGGCACACCTTGTTGCTGAGATCCCCAAACAGTGGGTGATCACAGGTACCATATGTACTGCAAAGAGCGTGTGGCACTTCAGTGCGCCTGCGTTTCGGCTTTCATTCTGAATTCCCTGTTTGAAGGCAGAGCTCTTGGGCGACTCAAAGTTATTTTGTGCTTTATTTTTGGGGAAGGGGAAGGAGGGGGGTGGAAAAAGAAAGCTAATGTAATTCGGTGATGCCATTTGCATCCTAGACAGATGATGAGGCGCTCTGGCTAGCAGCTTGACCCAATTAGCAATGCTGGGACCTGACTTTATTAAGTAATAATACAAAGTATTTTAATATTGAGCCCCTGTGACTTTGTAACTTGCTTGTACAGCTACGTTGTCAATGTGAATGAAATCTCATAGATAAGGAATATGAAATAGAGTAAAAGGCGTCCAGAAATCACAGCCCTGGGGTGAATGTTGACGAACGCGCTGTGTGTACTTGCAGTGATTGCGTTATAGGGATACAAAAGAATCCCAGGAATAAGGAACGTGCAGCTATTTGTTTCAGCAGTAGCTGGGTGTGAGTGTGACCTGGGAGACTGCAGGCAGATTCATGAGGGTTTGATAGAATAAAGTTATTAATTTTATTAAAAAAAAATAAAGAAGAAGAACCTGAGGTGTTGGGGGATTTTTATTGAATTGTTAGTGCTTTACTTGAGCTCTAAAATTTAATGTAGGGTTTAATAGGGAGGTTTAACTCAGAAAATGAGGGTCACGTTGCCCTTTGCCAGCAGGACTGATGCAGGATTTGCTCTTACAGGCGAGTTGCAAGCGTAGAGCCCGGAGTTTGGCAGAGTTCACGTATCCCAAACACTTCCGATGTGTTTCTGAGCATGCCAAGCCAAAGACCCTGCAAAGGAATTAAATGAGCACAGTGTGGTCTGCTAGCAAAAGTTAGCTTTATTTTTTGAGGGAGAAGATGCTTTCCAAAGTGTGTGAATTTGGATGGGAATTACCTTTCTAATAGCAAACCAAGGGCTGCCCGTAGCCGCCTGGGTGCGTTGCTGTTGTGTGCTCTGTTAGAGCTACACTGAAAACCCTCCTTTTGATGTCAACTTTTGCATACCTAACGAGAGTAGACACACTTAAAGAATTACGTGCAATAGAAAAGCTACCTAATGACCAGACACTTATTATCTGGTGTGTGGCAGCGTAGCAGGACGATAACTATTTATTTACCCTTTGCGGATAATGTTCTGTTATTTTCTAGGCTCTGGCAATAGCAAGAGAGCATCTGATATATACAATATTGGTGGGTATCCAATTGTCTGTGAACATCCCAAGTTTTGAAACACGGTTGTGAGAGAGGAATATAAGCTTAAGCTTGAAAGGCTAAAAAGCAGAAAGCCCCACACGTAAATGCTATTATGTACTTAATGAGGCAGGGTTTAAGAGAAAAAGGGAAAAAATCAGCCACACAAGTTGGTTTTATCAAAGAAAATGTATAAATAACAACCAGTGATTCAAACCACCTCACAAAGGGAAAAGCAGGGACGGGAAGCTAGCACTTCACTTGTGGCATTCAGATAATAGTATTTACTACACTAATCTTTGGGGCTTAGCAATTGACAATCAATATATTATTATCAACAAGCGTTAAGGCAAACAAAAAGCTTCCATTTCTTCTTTTTGACCGCCTTCCCCTCAGCCCTTTAAATTTAATTAAAACCGGACAGCTCCCACTCCGGCCCAGATTAGAGTTAAAATCATATTAAATATTTGTTCTAGGGGGGAAACAAAAGTGCCCGTTTGTGCTACCCCATTTGGCTGCTGCTTTTTCATTTCTCCCCCCCTCCCTTTTCTTTCCCTTACACACAGAGGGGGGAGACGAGAAAAAAGCAGCTACTCAAAGTTAAAATAAAGTCTCTCTCCCTCCCTCCCCGTCTCCCAAGACTACTGTCTATAACATGTTGTTCCTTATAGAAAGTGGGATATGGTGGCATTTGCTTGATTAACTTGCTCGACAAAAGTGACAGCTGCTGTGGGTGCATGTAGCTAAGCTGCACAGCGCAGTTCCGCCTTTGTACATCTGTCAGCAAAAAAGGAGGAATAAAGAGTGAAAAGAGACAAATTGGTCCCAAAAGGCAATCCATTCAACTCAGGAGGTTTGCTCTATTCAAGCACTCGCTGGGAATCTCAAGTGCTAGGTAGCTTATTCAATTTCATTCATTCTTTAGAATGAGCCCACAAGTGTTTAATTTCTTATTCTGTTGAATAAAAAGGGGGAGCTTTCTTTTTACTTTTTTTTTTCTCTTTTTATTGGAAGCTTTAATTGTAAGACTAGCTGATCAATGCCTGTGATATTAACTCATTGCTTATTTTCTGGTTAGCTGTGTGCTCTTAGCTCCTCCGCAGCCGCTAAACTTCATTTCTCTAACGAACGTGGGCAATGTCACACCAATGTCTCTGCTCCTGGAAAACCCAGGAGCTCACAGGGACACAAGACTCGGTCCCCTGGGCCTTGGCCCCTGCCAGCATTGGGGGAATGGGTGAAATCCTTGGCAGGTGTAAATCGAAAGAGTCCCTGGGTTATTATTGATGCCACCCGT
The DNA here is from genome assembly GCA_026283785.1 of Coracopsis vasa. Taxonomy (NCBI): domain Eukaryota; kingdom Metazoa; phylum Chordata; class Aves; order Psittaciformes; family Psittacidae; genus Coracopsis; species Coracopsis vasa. The sequence goes on along the minus strand of JANHGB010063502.1, from coordinate 16,639 downwards.
GGCTGCAGCCGGGACACGGCTGAGCCAGATGCTCTTTGCCTGTGGGGCTGAGCCTGCTGCAGGTTTGTCCCTCTGCACTGGAGGAGGTTTTGTAGCTCCAAAGGCTGAGCCTTTTGGGTGGCTCTTCTGGTGCCCCAGCCAGCGGCAGAGCAAAGGGGAGCCCATACCCAGGGCACCGTGGAGTGATACCGGGCACAGAGGATGCGTTTTGTTGAGTAGTGGGAAGAAAGGTTGAACAGGTTGGATGGGGATTGCTGCAGGGGCAGGTCTCTGATCGCCATCCAGCAAATGTACGCTTGCAGGGCAGAGATGTCCTCTTCCTTCTTCATCATGTGGCAGAAGGTCTGTCCCCATCTCTTCATTGACACTGGGACCAGCCACTTGTGTGCCTGAGGCACCATGGCTCTTCACCCACCACATCCTCCTCTGGGGCCAACACTATGTCTCTTAACTCAAGAGCTTCAGACACTTGTGTCACCTGTGTCACCCTGTCCCTGTGCTGCTCCCACTTTCCTGTGGATCAGCCTGGGGCATGGCACGTCTTCCCCTGCAGCAACATGAAACACAGAACACAGCCAGGGACAAACATAGCTGGGACTCAGCTGCAGCAGCCAAGCCGAGACCTCACTGGTGGTGACTGGTAGCAGGGCAAGACATGCACTTCATCCCACCACCGCTCTCATCCACATCCAGTATCCCAGCTGAGCTGGCCTTCGGAGGCTCTCAGACTGGGGTCACATATCCCGCAGTGAACATTCAGGCTTGCTGGGAGCAGTTCTCTTTGTTTTGGAAGAGCAAAGCAGGACATTGCATTGGCCATGAGGCTCTTGCTTATTGCCTTTACCGAGTGTTTATAATTGCAATGACTGCCTGGGATCACCAGTGAAAGAAACACTAAGGGAAGGTAGAAAGGGTCGCTTTGGTGGCCACAGAAGGTTGGAGGAGCAAGAATGACCTGGACCTTTGGGTTGCAGGCCTGCAGCCACCTTCATGTGTGCAAACGCAACTGCGTGTGCATGCAGGGCGTACCATGAGGCAGAGCAGAGTCCCTTGGGCGGGCAGGCTTCACCCGAAGAGCTCCTGCTCCCATTCACCGAGCAACCCTTCACACAGCACTGGCAGATGTGCTCACGGAGCTGGCCGCCAGGAAGCACGGTGCTGAGCTGCTGTGACTGCATCCGTACCTTCCCTATGGAGGCAGCACCTGCCAAAGGGAGGTGGCTGCGTGAATCCATGTGACAACGCCGAATTCCCAATTCGGGATGGGGATGGACACGGCTCCGTCGGCTGTCACGTACTGTCAGCAGTTGTAAATCAGCACAACCCCAGCTGAGCTTGTGGCCCATCGGATGGATGGGGACGCAGACACCAGATACAGAATGTTGGTAATTTTAACTCCTTTTTGGGTCTTTTTCCCCGCTGATCGGGTCACTTTGAGGGAGGGCACTGTAGCCTCAGAGCAGTCCTGTTTTGCTTTGGGAAATAAGACTCCTAGCCTTATTCCTCCCTCCGTTCCCCCGACTGTGTCCCGTCTGGGATGCTGCAAAGGCAGCCGCCTGACGTCCCATCCCTCACCTTCGGAGCACCTTGGATTCAAGGGTTCATTTCAAAGCTGCCTTTCAAACCAGGTCCATGTCCCGGACAAAGGGAGGGAGCCAGCCGGCACCCGGAGCCTCCTTGTGCATGTGTGTCACAGTTTTAAATAGATTTGCCCTGCTTGGATTGGTTCATGTTGGAAAGCGAGTACTGAAATGAGAGGTCATAGGGGAGAGTTACTATGGTAATTGAGTAGTATCACCAGTAGTTTTGCTCTTATGAGCATTAAAGCACGTAATAATGGACAAACAACAGTGGTTAAAGCAAGCAGGTAGGATTACTATGTTCTTTTGTCAGAAGTATATAATGTCTTGTAGTCAGTTTTAAAGACTTCTCAACCCCCAAATCCACCCAACAGTCACCTGCTGAGTAATTTTGTATGCCTAATCTCTAGCCCTTAACTACAAGCTTTCTGCTAATTTGAGGCAAATGGGTATTTTTGACACTAAATAGGGCAGTAAAGAATCCCTGACCTAGAAAAACTCCATTCCAAGGCACTGAGAGCAGGAAAATATTCTTTCAGCATCCTTGTGAGACCTTTGGAATGACAGAAAATAGCTTTGACTAAACTGTGCTGCAGCTTTCGATTAATGGTTTGCAGAAACTCGCTGAACATCCCCACTACAACTTCCCCCATAAAACTTGTCACTTCAGATTGCCATCAGCCACCACAACAATAATCATTTCATGCCTATTGCTAATTGCAAGCACAGCTGAAGCTCAGCGGGGTGCTCTTGCACAGTCCCAGGCCTTTATACCAGCCTCAATCTGTTGTATGGCACTTGTTCACACACAAAAAAACTACCAGTAAAGGCAGAAAGAGGCAGAGTCACAGGTTCCTTGTAATCCCTCTGCTACCCTGCTGACAACCCAGCCCTATAAGCATTCCTGGTTTTGTCCCACTCTTTACAAAAGCTGAAGTGACCTTAAGCTACTAGTATGTAAGCTTTTGAATGAAGAATACAGCTCCTTCAGGTGCCTTAAGAAGCAGTGTTGCATCTGGCTTACGGGATTCTGTTTGCAGCACCCCTGGGGTGAGCGGTGGCTTCCTGTAACATGTAAAATATGAGTGTGAACTCAAGGTTCATGGCAAGGAACGGGAGGTCATGCTTCCATTCAGCTCACACCAAAGAAGACGGGGGCTTGCAGATGTTCCTGGCTATGTGTAATGACACCAGCTCCCGGGAAGCGCAGGAGCCCAGCACAGGGCTTGGGGGTTTGATGAAATGTGCCACACTCCAGTGTGTTACTTGCAGATTTATTCATATCAATCTTTGCGATTTATGTATTCAGAGACAAACTTGCTATTTCAGCAACTTATTGATCATGCTTTTGCATTCAAAGGGAAAGGGCGGGGGAGAACAAGGAAGCTTGTTGCTCGAGCTCGTTGGGGCGTTGGATGGGCACCCTTGGCATGCTCCAGCTCTGCTGATGCTTGTCCAGGAGCAGCCCAGCCAGCCCTCAGCCCAGCTCATCTACCCAGGCTAGCACCTAGCAATGAGGGTCACTGTGAAAGACAGAATGGGAACAGGAAAACTAACCTGAAAGAGGGATTAAATTCCTAGCTGTGCAGTTATGGTGTCTCCTTGCTGTTACTGTGCTCTGGCAACACCCAAAGAGCCTCTGTGTTTCCTCTGCTGTTAGCCAGGTCACACCGTGTAACAAACAGCATCCTGCAGCATCCCTCTATGGGAGCCCTGATCCCTTCCCTGCTGATGTCCCAGTGGGTGTGTGGCACCCACCAGGATGCACCTTCCACAGCCATTCCTCACCCTCTGCCCCAGACAGGGTGTAAATTGTCCTTGGAGCAATGGATAGGTATGCCAGGTAGCATCAGTAACGTGTGTGTGCAGCAGTGCATTGCATGTGGCATTGAGGTCCGTGGGCTCGGGAGCATCCGCTTGCTCTTTACAACCAGGTTGTAAAGGAGGAGTTTCAGTAAATACATTTCTGAGTCACTTTGGTGTGCCCAGGCCACAGCACTGGGGCTGCAGAATGGGCTGAGATGTGTTGCAGCCCCATGGCAAGGCCCCAGTGTTCAGTGCTTGGTCTGCACCCTCATGGCAAAGCCACCCCATAGAGCGGGGTCCCACCAGGACAGGACCACGCTGCGCTCTTTTGTCTGAAACGATCACATTTCTGTTTTGGAGCATTTGGCTTTGTTGTTGTTTTTTTAATAATATAATCATATGCAAATGTTATCTTCTTTGGTAGGTTAGTCATGAATCAGAGGGCTTGTGTGTCTTATAGCACATCAACACTAGTGGTAGCTAAAGGGAACATTTAATTTATGGGCTAACTTATTTTTATGAATATGCAGGGCTCAAATTCAGCAGTTGGTGTGTGCTCTATGAAGTGACGTGACGGGTTTGTGTATCAAGATCAATGAATTAGACTTTGTCTTTTTTCCCTCATAAAGCAGAAAGTCTTTGGAGTCACTCGGCTTTGAGGAAGAGAGCTCCTTTCATTGCAGCTGAGCAATGCGCCTGGCTGAGCCCTCGTCAGCCGGGTTCGAGAGGAGAGGGGTGTCATTCCGATTGGGATTCAGCTCGGAGGAGTTTGTGTCTCCCCAACTCTCTGCCTGTTGGAGTGTCTATAGAAACACAGGGAAATGTTTTGGTTTGCTCCATCTGAGGGTCTTGCAGCAGCAAAGTGACCCTGCTGATACCCTGCAGGCAGAGGTTATCGCTTGTTTTGGAGCCATACAGCCACATAGGTGTGCGTGGCGTGGGGCAAACAGAAACGGCAGGACCTCATCGCATTTAGAGGTGACAGGAACACCCAGCAGATTGCTGTGTGGAAGAGGCGGCAGTGGAAGGGAGGTGGCGTGCATGTCCAACATACGGTCACCTTGCTCCTATACAGTTTGAGTTAAGGAACTGGTGGAAAGAGGCGTTTGGTGACCTGGGCATCCGTGTGCCAGCGCAGCCCCGGTCACAGCTGCTGCCACCTGAGAGCGAGACTCACTTGAGCTGGTTGTGGGAAATCAACACTATAAACGTCAATGGTTCCTCTCTGGTTTGTCCCCCGCTGCCTCCCAGCGTCTCAAGGGAGCCCAGTGACAGCGGTCACTGTCTGAGGGTGCTTCCCTCACAGGTCTACACCAGTTTGATGTGGGGACCTCAGGTGACAGCTCTGATATCAGAGCCCGACTTCCATGATGCAGGAAGCTCCTGCTTGCCTGTCTCAATTAGTCTCATTCGAGCTCCTAGCTCGTGCCCAGTCTCTGTCCTCGAAATGAAGGGCCTTGTGCACAGGGTGTAAGCACTGAGCAGGAGGTCACCACGTGCCATTCCTTTGGTGTCTTTATTTCCTCCGTTTTATTGAGACCTGGTGTAGAAATAGAAGTACAAGAACATCCTCATTGAAGTGAGAGGAAAACCCTTCCCTGTGCAGAGAGACTTAACTCAGCTGTGTGCTAACTCAGCTGTGTGCTCCTCATGGAGGGCAGCGACTCCTGAGTGCTTGATCCTACAGTTCAGTAACGTGTGCTGAGCCCACACTGTTGTGGTGCTGGGCTGGGTTAGCACGGACTCATTTGTGTGCTTTGGTGAGCCTTGTGCAAGCTCTTGGGCACTCCAGGACATCAGTGTCAGCTCAGGGCACTGGAGCCACACGTCCTGCAGTGCCATCAGCACACTGCTCACGGGCAGTTCACATGTGGAAGGGTGGAAGGAAACAAGTTTCTGGCCTCAGTTTTGCAGTTACAGACTATTCGGTTGTCTCCATTCACATGCAGCACCGGCAGCTTCAGAAATCAGAGGGAAGTGGGCATATTTCTGTGTCAGAGACCCCCACTCAAAGGTGCAGTGGAGGGAGGTAATAATACATCTGTTAGCCTGATGTGAGGATGAGGCTAGCTGGGAGAGAGCTGCATTTCAGACTAACTCAATCAGGGCTTACATAAACTGGTCCAGTGGTTCTTTCACCTGTAACTAGCTCTCGGTCAATTGCAGCTGCAAGGTTTTAGCCTCATTGGGAGTAAAAGCTGCATTCCAGACTCACCCGGATGCTGCTCCATCAGGATTTACATGAACTGGTCCAGCGCTCTGGGTACAGTGCATCCCTAGCTGGTTCTAGGTTAGCTGCAGCTGCTCTGCAGCGCAGGGTTCGATCTGGGTGTGTAAGGGAAGGGCTGCCTGTGCGCACAGAGGCGCAATGGGTTTTGTCTGCACGCAACCACTTTGTCACCAACCGTAGTGCTGGGGTTTTGTGATCCTCCCCCCCACTCCCGCCCCTCTCCGTGCTTCTCCTCCTCTCGAGGTCTCGCTGCTCGTCGGCGTGGCGTCAGACGTGCCATGCCAGCCCTGCGTGAGCGGGGCGCTGATCCGCAGCCCACCGCGGGGCTGCAGGCTGAGCCATGCAGCTGCAAGCCTCTTTCATAGCCATTTCAGGCCCTGGGGGGGTCTCTGTGCGTTCAGCAGCCTGAAGCGAGCTCGGTTCTTTGCCATCCTTCACATCGGTGAGGGTGAAACCAAAGCATTTCCATGGGAAGTTTAGACCAGCATCCTCACACCTTGCCCCACAGCAGCCTCCCCTCCGCTCGCCATCAGGCTCACCCTGTGGCTGCTTGCGTGGTTCCATTTCAAGATGGTAAGTAGCTTGAGTGTGGGTCTGACACACTTAAAAGCAGTACTGTGCCCTCAGTGGGGAGGGGAATGGGTTAAACACCACTGCCTGCAAGTCCTGTCAATGGCAAAATGAGATTGCAAAAGCCTTGCAGTGTCGCTGGTGGCTGTTACCCCTCATAGTAAGTTTGTTGGTATCAAGATTGAAAAGCTTGTGCATGGAAATGCTGTGTGAAAGCAGGTGCCTGTCTGCCCCTCTAAGTCTGCCCCATCCCATGAGCGGTGCATTAACAAGAAGGTGGGTGCTGCCGGCACGCTGGGCTCAGGCACAAGCACACAGCCCTAGTGTGGTTGCTGGAGAAGTCCTGTCTCTCTTGCAGCAATGGTACACCAGCTCGATGAATGTTGTCTGCACCTGGCTGACAGACCGCATGGACCTGCAGCTTCACATCTACCAACTGAAAACTCTCATTAGGATAGTAAAGGTAATTAGCACAAGCGGTTTTAATACATCTTGCTGTCAGAAGGAGTGTGTGTGTGGATGCCTGCATGTGTGCAGCATGGTCTCTTAGTAAACAATCACCAGCAAACAAATGAAGCCATTCACTAAAGTTCTTCAAAATTAAGATAGAATCATAGAATCATGTAATAGTTAGGGTTGGAAAGGGCCTCAAGATACCTGTGTGTATGGCATGTAGCAAAGGATAGACAGGGACTTGAAATGCACATAGATGTGAAATAGAGGTGTTGCAAATAAGAACAACTAAACTGTTTCCATGAAAAAAAGGAGAACTATTGCTATTTGGCCCTACCTGTACCAAAATTAGCCTTTTCGTGGGCAAACCTGTGGCTCACACCAATGAACTCCAGTGTTAAAATGGGTTAAATCAAACCCAAAGTTTTTAACGCTGTTTTACTAAGCCCAGCTCTGGCTCGTGATTGTTGTCAGAATGCTAATGCGGATTGTTCTCAGAGCTAAGTGAAGTTGGTTCCTTTACAATGGGTGTATATAATCAACTGTAAGAGATCACAAAGGTGAGATAACATACTGTGACAGTAACGTTTTCTTTCCTTGAGTGCACGTGTATGTGTATATGTGTGTGTGTGCGTGCCTTGGACTAATGATAATTATTTCAGTGTGAAATCACAGTGGTTTACATGAAATAATAAGATCACAGAAGGGGGTAAATATATTTTTGATCATTTTAGGTTCTATCTAATGCTTTTTGGTCTAGTATTTTATAATGTTTATGGTCTTGTGTGCAGTGAACACATTGAAGGCATGAATAAATTAAAACTGAAATGTATTAAATGTGCTTTTCATAACTGCAAACAACAGGCACAGACAAATTATTTCTACTCATCAGCTAGCTGAGGAAAGCTTTCTTCCTGGTGCTTTATTTATACCAATATTACATTCAGAAGCAGCTACAACAAACCCAAGGACTTTCTGAAATAGCAGAACAGTAAATCGCTTCCGTGAAGAGCACAGAGCAGAACTAAATGAGTTTTATCTCACAGAGTCAAGGAGTTCTTACGCAGAAATTCAAATGGAAGAAACTAATTGTAGTACCAAAGGAAGTAGAGCTAACCACGGAAATATAACTTGAGTTGTAGACTTAGGTGAAGACAGGGAGATTTAAGAAACACATGCCTGTGCTTATGTTTATACATCAACAGTTTCCTCCAGTATCCTGGACTTAGTTTATTTAATCCCAATACTGCAAAACTGATTGTTTAATATGGAACATTCCAGGAATGTGTAATCACGTCTGCGGTTATGGGCAATAAGGATTCTGCTGCCTGACCTTATAAGCAGGATGAAAGCATGCAGAAGCAAGGGAAGTTAGTTAGAGAAGGGCTCTTATCTGTTGATGACTTTTAAGACCCCAATCTACCATAGGAAAGCAGCCCAGTACCTCGCTGCTTTGACTCTCACAGAGTTGCAAAGCCATAATCTGTTGCCCAATGGACCTTTACCATGGTAAAGCAGTACCCAGCAGAGATGCCCCCCTCCGACTCTGCACTACCTGGGGCAATGCAAAACACCCCCAGGGCTGGGATTTCCCTGGCATCCCATCCTCTTCCATTAGTGGCCCCAACCGTGTGGCATGGGCTGGTCCCTGTGGCAAGGGGTGGGGGGTAGCTGGTGTTCTCCCTGACCTCTGAGCTATCTCCTCTTTCCTCTCTGCCTCTTCCCACTGTAGAAGACTTACCGGGATTTCCGATTGCAAGGCGTGCTGGACTCCACCTTGAACAGCAAAACCTACGAGACCATCCGGAACCGGCTGACAGTGGAGGAGGCCACGGCATCGGTCAGCGAAGGCGGAGGGCTCCAGGGCATCACCATGAAGGACAGCGATGAGGAAGATGAAGAGGACGACTAGGGATGCTGGCCCGGAGGACCGGCTGGAGGTCGCCTGGTATCCGTGCATGTACCTCGTCTGTAACTCAGCCACATTAGGAATTCTTCTGTCAGCTCTAAATGCCCATGAGAAGTTTACCAATACAAATGCCATGTTAGCTGTGTGGTAATAAGATTAGCACCTCTCTTTGACTCATCGGTTTCCTAAGTTCATATCTATATGTTCATAAGCAATATGGAGCACCGTTGTTTAATACTGTTAATGGAAAAAAAAACTACATAGAAAACATGCTAGGTGTGTCCCTGTTATAATTAAACAATGCTTCATTAATGTACTGTATATACATTGATGGTAAATTGTTGTGAAGATGAGTGACTCGAGTCCTTTCATTTCTTTGTTTCTCTTCTGTGGATGCCAACTGCTTAAAATTAATTAAAAAAAAGGAGGAAAAAACCAGCTTTGTTTTTAAAAGAGGAACAAGGCAATTACAAATGAGATTTTTTTTGTTCTCTCTGTTCATTTACAAACCAGAAAACAAACAAACCCAGACAGCATTTGAATCATTCCGCATCCTTGTTAATGTACCAGGCTCTTCCCTTCAATATGCAGTTAACTCCATAGAGGCTACGTCCCAAAGGGTTAGTCATTCTAATTGCCACACCAGATTAATGCTATCATTATGGATATATCATGCCACATTACAAGTCCAAAGCAGTTGTTTTATGTTGACGTTTGCTCCTCTGAATGTTACATTTTTGTTTCAAATCTCCAATAACTGTGGATGTACAAAGACAACTTTAATTACAATCTTAGACTATACAAATGTGTTTATAATAATATATTGACTATTTATTTCGGTAGATTGTAACCATAATTTACAATCCCTCTGTATCACACTGGTTTTTATATATGTCATGTACATTGCATTTTGACCAGTAACTGCATGTCCATCCATCCCTCCGGAGCTTTTACTTTCTGTGTAAAATAGTGATCCATCTTGCTTTTTTTGCCTTATACAAGCCGACAGTTGTAAAAGTGTGAGAACTGTGGCTTCTCAATAAATAACTATTCAGATGTCCTAAGAATAAATTACGGAGTCTTTTTATGTCTGCCTTAGAAAACAATAAATCAATTACAAGCTCAGATGTAAGAGCCCCCACCTCTCAGAATAAAGGCATTTTCTTTTCTCATGGGTGTTTTTAGTTTATTAATGTGAGAAGATGGTTTCCTGATTTGGTCCTCAAGGGCAGGGTGGGACCACACTGTCTACTCCCCAGGTACAAGGGCATTTCTGCTATCACCTCTGCAGTTGTTTCCATCAGAATCTGCACTCTATATTCTATGATTTGTCTCTGCACATCTAATTGATGATCTTGCCCTGGTTCAGGCCCTACTGTAGCACGGTCATCAGTCTTGCCTGACACTTACCTGCCACCAAAAGGCCTGTTTGTAGTTAAGCTTCGCCCACAGCAGCACTCTGCAGGGCACATACAGCCACATGGCAGACCGCTAGCTGAAGTTACAAAGCAGCTTCTTTGATGGAAAGCATGTTAGCCTGGGAGTGTCCTGAGGGGTTTTGCAGTCACTCCCTCCCTCCAGCCAATTCAAACAAAAAATGACTCCTGTGTCCCGGGTTTCAGTCATTTGAGAGAAGCAGAAGAGCTGACGTCCTTCACCCCCAAGCCCAGCAACCTGTTGTCCCTATGGGGAAGAAGGCCAAACGTTCACCAGAGGGGTGAATGCTGGAAAAGCATCCTGCCTGCACAAACCTGTCTGACATAATGACCCATTAAACTAAGCCATCTTCCAGTGCCCAAGAGCCACGAGACACTCCCTGCATGTATGCGTCTACCAAAAGAGGCTCAGGTGCCTCTGCAGGTCTTTCACTGGGATGCATACAAAACTCATCTATATCTGAACGTCACCATGTTTGGAGGCTTCACTCACTCCCTGATGCCCTCACAGTACTTGCCTGACAAAACAAGTCTCATGAGACATAAAGCAATAAACAAACTGCAAGCATGACCTGGTCCCTTTTTTCTAAGTGGCTGAGACCCACTTGAGACCCATACACATACTGACACGTACACGTGCTCTCTTCATCCTCCCCCTCAGCTGTCCCAGGTATTTATATGAAGGGTAACAGCTCAAAAGGAGGTACTGGGAAAGCCTTACCTGGGCTGGTCACCAGGCTGGTAGCTAAAAGCACTGCAGGAGACCCAAATTTGTAGCTCTTCTCCCAGCCAGGCAGAGCTAAGCTGGGGAAACAGCTTGATTCTGCTCTGGAAATGGCTCCTTTGGGGTTTTTTTTCCAACATGAAATATTTATTGGATAAAAACACAGCCCACTTCCACCTGCCACCTTTCAAAATAGTGAGCCCTGCTCAGTTTTTTGAATGAAAGAGTGTGGGCGCAGCCTTCAGATGTTCCTTGGCTCTGCTTCACTAACACACATAGGTGCCTCCCTGAAACGGCGGTGATGGACACCCTCGTCTGAGTTTCTCTCTCATTAGCGATGGCCCTATAGCCTGTGACAGCTTTTCGCATGCCCTCAGTCCCCAATGAAGCACTTTACAGACTTCGTAACAACCCTCAGGACATGTCAGGCTTGACCACACATTGAAAACAAGGAAGCATTACCCAGCTTACTCCTTTTAAGGAGTTTGAACCCAAATTGATGAGCCTCAAGCTAATACTTTAGTGTGGGCGAGGAGAAGACCTCATGTATGAGCAACGCTGCAAAGCAGGATTTAACCTCACACTCCAGAGCCTGCAGCTGAGCAAAGGAGCACGTTGCACCCCGATTCCCACTGCCTTCCACCCTGCAAGATACATGGTGCTGGCATGCCAACCCTGTTCTACATGGGTGCTGCACCATGGTACCACGAGCAGGAAGTGCCACCTTGGGTTAATCCTGCAGGAATGTTAACTCCAATTGGTTTGATTTTGTCTGAAAAACATCAACCCGGGTTTAAAGCCCTCCTGGGCACGGGCTACACCTTGGACAGCCTCCTGCAGAGCATAGGTACATCTTGGGCAGCATCTAGAAGGGCTCACTGATGGATGGGAGCTCTCTGGCAAACCCAGCCAAGGAACGCAAAGGTCTGCTGCTAGCTTTCCTTCAACCCATCGCTGCGGTGGAACGAGCTCCAACAGTCAAAGGACTTTCTGCCAGTACAACTGCACCTAGATGAAGAATCTGCCAGTACAGTTATGTCAATCAGTTTTGGGGAAAGAGGAAAACTTCGTTCTTCTGCCAGCAAAATTTTAAATGATAGATCAGGCCAAAACTTCTCTCATATTTACAGGGAAGTCCAGCAAAAATATCCTTTTTTTGACAGACTTACTTAAAGCATGTGGCGTGGAGACTGAAAATGCTATCAACTATTTGACTGACAAGTGTCAGCAGCTGTTCATCCAATTTGTTTTATATTTCAGCAACTAGCAGATTCTTTCCCCGCTGCTGTAATGCACGTCTCCTGGCCCATAGGCATCTCAGAAATTGCTTTTCTGCCTCTCTAGTGACCAAAACGTCAAAAATATTAGAAGACAATTTGTGTTCAGAAGCATAAACAGGCACGCAGTAAAGCAAGGGTGATTCTGTCACTGGTCTTTTAAAAAGACTCACAGCAAACCTAAGGCAAAAATCTCTTCTCTAAGCTTTGAAAGGAAAATCTGAAGCAAACAAAGGGACCCATAAATCAGCACAGGTTAAACTATCAACTACCCAGGCAAAAAGAAGTCGTCTACTGGCCCACCAAAGCACAGCTGAGCCATATTTGAACCTCTTGCAGGTTGAAGTTCACAACTCTGCGCTACCACCACCACCACCAGTGCTGGCACAAACACTTGCTCCATGGTGTGATGCAGCAGAGCCACGGCTGCACCAAGCTGAGTCCTGATAGGAGTCCTTTCAGCCACTCACCAAACCCAACCTTCTTCACCGTGGGCCTAGCAATGCTTTCAGAACCTCTCTGATCCCTGACTGCATATAATAGAAGTTACAATTACTGCAGTCGCCCCCCATTCTGAACTTGCTGGACTAAAAAGCCTGTGTGACACCTCTCACCGGTGAGCTGCGTCTAGCGGCATTTCCTTCATCCAAGCACATTTAGGCTCCTTGAGCTAAAAAGCCTGAAGTGATATTTTCCTTAGCCTTTCTAAAAGCTACATATTCCATTTCAAGTTGTAAATCTGCATTTGTTGTAACTATGCAAAATATGGGAGGAAAAAAAGTGCAGAGATTATATGCAATCTGCCAGCAGAGTTGTGTGCCATGAGGAAAATGCCTCGCAGGTCAAAACAAAGAAAAACACTGAGCAACAAATTAGTTGCAGGCAGTAGCTAATATGGAGATCAAAAGATTAAAATCAACATGCAACGATGAAATCACTGGAATAATAGGAGCACTTAAGAAGATTAAGTCAATAACAGAGTCCAGCAGTACAAAAATAAGACTTTGATTATACTGTAAAATTGTATATGGGGAGAGCAAAAGCAATTACAACCATGACATGCTTCCCTCTCCCTGCCTTAGACCATCTTGGCTCATTTCCTATGCAAGGAATACAGTTGTTGAAATAAACAGAAATGTTATGACTCGAGTGCTCAATTCAGAAACAAACCAGGTGGTCAGATCAGATTGGGGACTGTCAAGATGGGGTCTGTAAAACGAGGACTTGTTGCAGATCCCAGAGGATACGACAGCTGGGGGGGAACAAAGGCCACACCGTTTAGGACTGCTTTCGGCAGGGAGAGCTCCACAAGCAGCTGATCTCGGGGGGCTGGCCCAGGCTGTCAGCTGGAGAGGAGAAGCATGCACTGGAAGGGAGAAAGGAAGAGAGAAGTAGCTCAAAGGCTTGAAGTGGATGTGGTGGTGAACTTCGGGAACTGGGAAGGGGGCTTTTTTCCTAACCAGGTAAAGCAGCAAAGATTGATGGTTTGGTTTTGCGATGGACATCAGAGGCAGCACCCCTTAGATTCTCACTTAAGGGACAAGAATATGTCCCATAATCAGGTTCACCAGCTCTGGGGGATCACCCCGTAGCACAGCCCAATAGGGATGGGAAGGATGAGGGCAGCTAACACTCACCACAACAGATCTACCCTTCATCAACCCAGGCTGGAAAAGATAAGTCAGTCCCTCCAACACATACTGGCCATGGCCACGGGACATAGACTCATCCATAGACTATGAGGCCAAAAGCCTATAGCACCTCAGGGATAAATGGTTACTGCAGTGGGGTCTTCCTCACCCAAGAGGTCTGAGACACCTTAGTGGGTCCTGCAGTGCTCTGTGTTCCGTGAGGAAGAGCCTAAGCCCTGCTCCTCAAAGCCTGGGATTGTCTCTAAATCGGTTTTCCATCAGCACCACTAACTGCAGCCCCACCACCACCCCAAAATCACAAGCCAGGCTCATAAATAAATCAAATAAATAAATTATCGGCTATTTTTGCAGAATTTGTGGGTGTTCTTGAACATTCAGGGAATACTTGGGTTGTGCGTTCAAGTTTTTTCTGGCAATAACAAGGTCTGGATTTTCAGTTTGGGCTCTGATTGTTGGGAGGGATTTTTAGTGGTTCTTCTACCTCATGTCTTCTGCAGTGAAATCAGCACTTTTCTTGTGCCCAAGTGGCACAGCAGCAGGTTCACCAGTCAATCTGGGAGTCCTGCCAGGCTCTCTTCAACTTAGCCACCACCACCAGGGACAGGGATGCTGCAGCCCACCTGGTACCACGTGCTCCGGGGGAAGGAGGCAATGTGCTCCTGTCACCGTCACCTCGGGACCTCGCAGCCCATGGAGTCCTGCTCTGCAGTGGATGGGGACATCTGCGACAAGAGATCAAGCACGGGCAAATACAGACCTCAAACAATGCAATACGTGGCACAGGCAGAAAGACTGGTCAACGCAGAGTGGGAAGTGAGTCGAAAAGAGACAGTGGAAAGATCGGCTTTGGAAGGACTCTTGGTCTATTTGAGGTATTTTTCCATTGAAAAAGTAAGTTATTTGAAAATGCGATCGTTTTCTACCTCATTAAAGGGAGCATAATTCAAAACACGTGGAGTTTGTCCCACTTTTTTTTTTTGGCCATCCTTCTTTGAGGCAAAAAAAGGGAAGGAATAGGAACACAAAACTGAAGTGGGCTTCTACTCATTCTCACTGCTTTTTGCTCCTTTTTCTGAAACGTTTTCAGTAGGAAAGTGAGAAGAAGGCCATCCCCCCATTATATTCTCCTTCTCTACTTCCTCCCACCTTTTCTCCTAAATAGAAAATAAGGGGAAAAAAAACACAAAAAAACCCAGAAAAATTTAAAAGCTCCCACTCTTTCAAAACAAAAAAGTACCACACTTCCAAACATTAGGAAGGACATCTTTCAGCTCAGCATTCAGAAATCAAACGCAGCATCGCTCCATCACTGCAACGCGAAGAATGACTCTTTCCCACAAGAAGGATGGAGAACAGCAGCTCACCCCTTCAACAATCTTCTGCCTGCCTTCGGGCATGATGTGGACTCTGCCAACTCCTTGATGCCTCCTGGGCCAGACCAGTCTCGCACCAGCAGCTAGACTTCACCCATGGTGTCTCTCTCTCCCCACTCCTCACAGGCAGGCAGTGTTTTTGGGGCATAAAGCCTGGCTGGGATCGAGCCGTTAGTTACCATTCCTGTTGACAGGCAAACTAGAATAGGCTCTGGCTCACTTTCTCCGAGCTGCGGAAGGAGGAATGAGCCGGGAAAAGAGTTCATTCAATTGCTTCTGTTTGGCAGCTCTGCAGGACTCTCCGCATAGAACAGAAAGAGATGTGGCAAGTAAGGAGTTGCCATTTTTAGAATTACATAAGCCAGTTTGATTGCCATCGAGGCACTCTGTGCAGCTCCTGCCACAGTGCCCTGCCGCTTGCTCTGCAGCGGGGCCGGGTTTCAAACAGCTTTAGGAGCAGAGCAGAAACCTGCTCTTCAAATCAGGTTAAAACAGGCAGTGTTAGCCCTACTTCAAAGTCAGCACAGACATGCAAGGACCCTAGGCCAGGGTGCTTCCAAAATCCCACTGACCACATTTGCTGTGGGACTCAAGCAGTGCTCCAAACCCTAGCTCCTCAGTAGTGCTTCATACGCCAAATAATATAAATTAGGACTGACTATCTGCCCACATAGATGCTGTAATGCGTGTGTAACTCAGTGAATGGGCTGAAAACAACAGCCTGGAGGGACCCATTGCAAGGTGGCTTCACCATGCATTGCTCCTGTCCCATAGTCATGGCTGTCTCCAGTGGGTGACACAGCAGCAGAGGGGGGTCACCTCACCGACCCTAAGGGCCCTGCCAGTGTCGGCTGAGGTGTCGGTACTGCTCCCATCATACAACACCATGGTTTCAAAGGGGTAACGGGAAGCAGTCAAACGGGTAACAAACCCCTCTTCACCCCAGCACCAAACTGCTATCCCAATTTCCCCATTCGTTGCTCACTTGATCTGTCCAAAAAGTGCCTCTGACCACTGCAAACTGAACTCCACCCAAACGCCTCGGGGCCATTCCTGGGTTGCCCTTTAGGGCCACTAATTGCTGACCTGCACTAAGCCAGACCCAAACTCAGCACGGTGGAGCCCGAGACTGACCATCACCGCAGCCCAGCTCTCCTCCATTGGCCCCTCCGCCGCACCTCACACCAGCTACAAAGCCACATCAGCAGCTGCTCCCCAGGCTCAAAAAGGCAGCCCCATCCTAATTGCCTGGACTGGTGGCTCACCCGGTCGTCCATCACCTCCTGCTGCTGAAAATAAATAATAATAAAAGTACTTTAAAATCACATATAAAAAGCAAAGCAGCCTAGAAATCAAAGCCACCATTTCAGAGAGATCGAAGCATAATGCTAATAACTTTCGGCAGCTTCCACTGTGGAGTTTAAGCAGCTGCCAAGTTAAATAACTAGGAGTATCCTAAGTTATCTTCCAGTGGACCATAAATGCTCAGAGCCGACTGCCCCGGCGGGGCGGCCGACGGGCGGGAGCGCGGCCGGGCGGGGGGCGCTGTGCGCCCGCGGCCGCCCGGCGGTTAAAAATAGAAGTGCTGAATCATGACTCCCCCGGCCACTTCACCCCCCCGGCAGCGGC